>APFE031546072.1:42880-56652 GCA_000404065.3 Pinus taeda | reverse complement strand
TGCAGGTTCAACATGTCCAAAAATATTGGGTTTTGAGTGCTCCATGAGACCAGCGACAAACTTTGAAAAAGTTAGAAATCTTTTAACATTGATTGAAAGGAATAATTTGAACCATGACCTTGTATCAACATTAAATGAAGGTTTGGAAAACCCTAAAACATTGAAGGAAAACAGAACCACAGAGGTCCGAGCAGACAAAAGAGGCGTGTTAATTAGTATAGATGCTGAAACGGAGGCAAACACTGACAATCATGTCAGCAGTAAGCATGATAAGATTAAAAACGTGGACAACGACAACATCAGAGGCAACGAACAACAAGAGTCAGGCAGCGATCATCAGGATTCAGGCTTCCGGTCTTCAGGCAATAACAATGCTATAGCTACGAATTTCAACGAAACTAATGCTTGTAGAATGTTCGAACCATGTGAAAGGGTAAGGGCAGAAGTGATAGAACAGGAGATTAAAAGCATGGACAACGAACAACAAGAGTCAGGCAGTGTTCATCAGGATTCAGGCTTCCGGTCTTCAGAAAATAGAAATGGTAAGAATTTCGTACCCAAAAGGGACATCGATACCTCTAGCAAGGCGGAGGAATTAGCAGCTATGAAGTTTAACAAAACCAATGAGTCCGAACCATGTGAAAGGGTAAAGGAAAAAGTCTGCATGACCAATAAAGAATAGGATTGCATAACGGGAAAGGGTGGTATTGATATTGATAATGAGGAAAACTAGGAGATTAGTGAGCATGAAAAGAACAGTAATGTGGTAGGAGGTAGTGACAACAACAACACCAACCCAAGAGCCAGCACTTATGAACCTGATGAAAGAAATCATTTGTATAAAAACCACAATTCTTTAAGGGAAAACCTATGTTCCAGCCTCTCAGATATAAAAGCCAGAAGAGAAGTGGTTAATTTGTCTTCTCAAGAATTAGGTCCAAAAGTCATTAGTGTTCTCAACAAAGGTTTAGGGTTTGCAGTTGCCCCTAAAAACAAACTTGTTGAGAATATCATCTGCAGCATAGAGGATGGGATTAATAACCTATCTTTGGAGGATAAGGAAGCATTAAGGTAAGAATTTTCCCTCATTATGAGAAAGGCTAAAACTCCCAAAAGTAATTTAAGTAAAGAAGAACAAATTTCTCTTAAGTCCCTACGAAATAATGATAAAATTGTAATTCTTAAGGCAGATAAGGGAGGGGCAGCAGTAATCTTAGATAAAGAAGACTATGTTTGTAAAATGAATGAACACCTCGGCCGTGGTAGTTATAAGAAGCTTAGCAAAATTCCCATTCCCAAAATTATGAGGGAGGTAAAAAAGACAATTTCAGATTCCAACCTTGATGAAAAATTAAAGAAAATATTAAATCCTTCTTATTAAACTATCCCAAGAATTTATGGTTTACCTAAGATCCATAAAGAGGGAGTTTCTCTTAGACCAATAGTTAATACCATTGGTTCCCCAACCTATGAACTCGCTAAGTATGTTGCCAAGATCCTTAGGCCTCTTGTCGAGAATACTGATTCTTTCATCAAGGACTCCCATGATTTTGTGAATCTTATTAGAAATGAGAGGATGGACCAAGATGACATCTTGGTGAGCTTTGACGTAGTATCATTACTCACCAAGATTCCCCTTGATGAAGCCATTCAGGTTATAAAAGATGTTACTGATCCAGAAACTGCAAGACTAGCTGAGATTTGTTTGCGGTCAACTATTTTCACCTTCCAAGGATAATATTATGAGTAGACATCTGGGGTGGAAATGGGATCACCCCTATCCCCAATTGTGGCCAACTTATACATGGAATACTTTGAAGAGAAAGCCCTTGAATCATACCCTTTAAAGCCAGCTTGGTGGAAGCGATTCGTCGATGATACCAATGTAAAATTGACTCATGGTAAAATAGAGCTTGACAAGTTTTTTATTCACCTTAACCCTATCTCTCCCAAAATAAAATTTACTATGGAGATGGAAGAAAACATAAGCATCCCATTTTTAAACATTCTTATCATCAGGAAGGAGGATGGACCCTTAGGGCATAAGGTATTTAGGAAGTTAACTCACACAGAAAACTACCTCCACACTAATTCCCACCATCACCCGTCCCAGAAGTTTGGTGTTCTGAACACTCTGGCTGTCAGAGCTCTTCGAATTTCTGACTCTAAGCATCTAGACGAGGAGAAGAAGCACTTAGTCTCGGTATTTAAAGGTATAGGCTACAAAGAAAAATAAATTAGAATAGCTATAGAGAGGGCTGAAAGAAGGGTGTTATCTCAAGAGCCCAAAGCTCAAGACCAACCTTAGTGTGGGAGGGTATTTCTACCTTATATTCAGGGGGTGACAGATAAGATTGCTAAAATCCTGAGAAAGAAAGACATAATCACACAGTTCTCAGCACCTGGAACAATTAGACAAGATATGAAGTCTGTCAAAGATAATATTGATAGACATCAACTTAAGGGAGTTTATAAAATAAATTGTTCTTGTGGAAAAAGTTACATTGATGAAACGGGTCGCTCCTTGCAGACAAGACTGAAGGAACATGTAGCTGATATTAGGAATGGAATGTTTTGTACTTCGGCCCTAGCAAAGCATTCCTCAAAAACTGAGCACCATCTCTATTTGGAAAATGACTCAATTGTCGCAAGGGAAGAACATCATCATAGGCGAAAGATTAGAGAGGCTCTTGAGATTATGAAACATCCACATAATCTTAACAGGGACAATGTATCGAGATCAGCAGTAGCTGGTTTCCCTTAATCAGAGAAATTAAGACCACCAATACATCCTAGGTACAACACTCAGTAGGTAGTTATCCCCCTTCCCTATCCATCTTAGGTTAAAAATTAGCATAAAAATTCGTTTTATTACTTTTATTACTATTATTATTACTCTTAATAATCATTTTCAGGATAATAATAATTAATATTTAATTATAACATTTATAATAATAATTATTAATCAATTACTAAGAATTAGTAGTGAATAATTATAATATTCACTGACTACATTTACATTAATTAATTACTCATTATTAACATTTATATTAAGAATTATTATTATTTAGAGCTAAAGTTAAGAAATAATATAACTAATTAATTCTCTCTAAGAATCAGTTAATAATAAATAATTTTTAATACATTCAATTATTTAAATAATTCTCCAATTAATTAATTAACTCTAAATTATTAGTCAACAATTCATTGATATGTCGTATAATTAATAAATAATAATGACATTGATATATAATAAATAATAGATATTATACACCATTTATTATTTATAAGAAGCTAGTAAATAAATAGTGATCATATTTATCAATATTTATTACTAAATTAATTTAATTATTATTATTACCTATTAAATATAATGTAATAGTAATATTATTAATTATTAATTTACTAAGAATTATTTATATTTACGATCAAGTAGATTCTAGTTAATCAATAATTAATCTCTTAAGAATTAGATTTATAATACAATAGTTTGTAATAGTTATTATTTTAATTATTTTCCAATAATTTAATTTAACTTCTAAATTATGAATCTCAAAAATAAAATTATAAATCTACCAACTAAAAACTGAATTTTTTATAAAAAAACCTTAAAATAATATGGATAATAATAATTATTAAACAACCGACCTTCATCTCATCTTTAAATCAAACAACTCACTTCATAACTATTTAAACCTCTCATTTAGCTCTTCTACTATCAACATTCAGAAATAGTCCTGATGATGGATCCCTGTTGGGATTTGAAACGTTGACAGAATATGGTTATTACTGTGGTTTCTCTGGTAACTAACTCAAAAGATTGTTGACCTTTCTTTTTGTGCACTCTTAAGTTGTCCATTCTAGCTACTCCTAGGTATTACATATTTATTTTCATTAGTATGGTGCCTTTGTTATTAAGTTAAAAGGAAATTAAAAGATCCCAAATACTACTATAATGTAAGGATGTAGCATCACAATCTTCTTGTTTGTTGTTGATTATACACCTATCATGTTTGCAGTGCATTTTTATTTTTTATGTCATTATTTTATCTTTTCAAATATTTTTAGTGCTACCTTAGTAACATTATTTACTTTATTAAAATCACATTACTATAAATTTAAAATGTTTTGTATCTCTTGTACATATTTGTAGCTCAAAAAAATGCATTTTATTGTGTTTGTCCTATACATGCAGTGCATACACCACCTATATGTGCATTGCATAATCTCCATTATATGAATCTATTAAAACTAACAATGCATGCTCGACACATAGTATTTAATAATTGAAAATTTCACTTACTTTAAGACAACAGTTAGGCCCACATTTAGATTAATGGAACTTCAGTTGATTCCATTATGCATTTTTTTATTCTAAATCTCTAAGATTTCTCAAATTTTATGAAAAATACAATAGTAAGAGACTTTAAGACAAAGAAGGTACTTTAACTTTAGAATATATGTATTTAACAATCTTAATGGAATGCCCTTTTGTACAAAACACATCTCATATATATGTACCATAAATCATGAATTCTACTTATCATTCAACTTGAAACATACATCACTTGAAAAGTTGGTATGGGGAAATTGTAACTATTACAAAGCGTATCAAAAGTTGGGTTCTAAAACTCTACATATGTGAGCCATATAAAGTACCAATTAAATGAAATTTTACTTTCATTGCTTCAAATTCATGAACTTTAAGCATCAAACCATGCATCATGAAAATTGTACCATGTTTTATAATGCAAATTTTTGATTAAACTCACAAATATAACTTGAAACCTTACCTCGAACAAAGATTTGGAAGTTAACTAGAACAATTAAGCTAATTTTGATCAACGAGAACTTTGGTGGGTAACAATGGCATCCAAAATGTGACTTATATGTGACTACATTTGTTTTGATGCATTTGACTTATCATTTAACTTGAAACATACATCAATTGAAAAGTTGGTATGGGGAAACTGTAACTATTACAAAGGGTATCAAAATTTGGGTTCTAAAACTCTACATATGTGAGCCATACAAAGTACCAACTAAATGAAAATTTACTTTCATTGCTACATATTCATGAACTTAAATGTAAAACCTTCAAGCATCAAACCATGCATCATGCAAAATGTACCATGTTTTGTAATGCAATTTTATAGTATGTTTGTTTTGAACAACCTTATATTAAAAGTTAAGTATCAACCCACATCCACAATAGCTCTTCTATACAAGATGATGGTCTATTCATGAATGAAAAATGTATACCATGTTTTATAATGCAATTTTAAGTTGTGACTATTTTAGACATTTACACCATGATAAGATTCATGAATGCAAAATGTACCATGTTTTGTAATTTGCAATTTTACTATTCATTAAACAACTTGACAAAACCTAAGAATCAACCCAAATCCATATTATTTTCTACTAACATTATAAGAATCATCATGCAAAATGTACCAACTATATGCAAATTTACTTTCGTTGCTTCATATTCATGAACTTAAATGTAAAACCTTTAAGCATCAAACCATGCATCATGCAAAATGTACCATGTTTTATAATGCAATTTTATAGTACGCTTGATTTGAACAACTTTATATTAAAAGTTAATTATCAACCCACATCCATAGTTGCTCTTCTATACAATATGATGATCTATTCATGAATTCAAAATGGATACCATGTTTTATAATGCAATTTTAAGTTATGATTGTTTTAGACATCTACACTATGTTAAGATTCATGAATGCAAAATGTACCATGTTTTGTTATTTGCAATTTTACTATTCATTAAAAAACTTCAAAATACCTAAGAATCAACCCAAATCCATATTATCTTCTACTAACATTATAAGAATCATCATGAAAAATGTACCAATTAAATGCAAATTTACTTTCATTGCTTCATATTCATGAACTTAATTGTAAAACCTTTAAGCATCAAACCATGCATCATGCAAAATGTACCATGTTTTATAATGCAATTTTATATTATGTTTTTTTTGAACAACTTTATATTAAAAGTTATGTATCAATCCACATCCATAGTAGCTCTTCTATACAAGATGATGATCTATTCATGAATGCAAAATGTATACCATGTTTTATAATGTAATTTTAAGTTATGATTTTTTTAGACATCTACACTTTGATAAGATTCATGAATGCAAAATGTACCATGCTTTGTAATTTGTAATTTTACTTTTCATTAAACAACTTGACAAAATAACTTCACAAAACCTAAGAATCAACCCAAATCCATCTTATCTTATACTAACATCATAAGAATCATCATGCAAAATGTATAAACTCCAAAATTTGCATATTAAAGATCAATTCATAATAAAGAATTCTATTTAAAATATGTCCAAAATTTATATCATTAGAAAAGTAAATAAAATAAAAAGAAGTTGTCAAATAAAAATATGCATCAAAGAGATCAATTCATAATAAAGAATTTTACTTAAAATATGTCCAAATTTATCTCATGATAAAATTAAAAATAATAAAAAGAATGTAAAATAAAAATATGCATCAAAGAGAATCTCACTGCAATATACACTCTATCATCATCCTCGTGTTATCATCATCCCCATCCTCATAGGTGCCCTGCACAACATGTGTAATATGCATATATACATAAGATTGTGTACTTTTAAATTAAATTTTATTGCATTAAAATTAAATGAGAATTTTATCATCAAAACAAAACTATGAAAGGTTTCAAATTCCATGCAATACCTTGAAGTGTTCCCCCTCCATTGCGTCCTCATGGAATCTTTGTACAACACATGTACATGTATATATTAAAAATTTCAAATTGCACATGAAAATGCATGAAATTGTAATATTAAAAAAATTGTAACAACTTTTTCAAATTGTCTAGATGATCCAATCCTTGTAGTTGACTCAAGTTTCAAATTCCATGCAATACCTCGTGGTGTCCCTCCTGCATTTCACCCTCATGGATGCCATGTACAACACATGTACATGTATATATTAAAATTTAAAATTGCACATGAAAATGCATAAAATCACAATATTAAAAGAATTGTAACAACTTTTTCAAATTGTCTAAACGATCCTATCCCCATAGCTGACTCATCGCTAATGACCCTAGAGAAGGGAAACTGTCTCCACAAACCTAAAATTCGAAAATTTTAAAATTGTAAGATAGATGTCTCATTTTTTAATGAACCTTGCTTCAATTTTTTCCAAGGAAAAAAGCAGTAACTTTTTATTAAAAAATAATGAAAAGTTACATAAGTAGATGTACTGAAACATCCAAAAGCTGCCGCAAGGGCTCAAGTGTTTTCGCACCCCACGCACCGTTAGCGAACTAACGTGCACAAAGAAAAAGAGAAAGAGAAAAGAAGAAGAGGAAGGAGGAGAAAGGGCAGAAAAAATTGAAATCCGGCAATGAGCAAAGCTCACGCTTCAAGTTCTTCTCCCCTTTTTCTTTTCGACCTTACGCCACTCTCCTTGAGAGGGCTCGATCGATGCAATGACTATCTCTGTTTCTGTATTCTGAGGGCCAAGTTCTTTGTCTGAATCTGAAGTGTCTGAGTGATGGAGCCGTTTGTTGCCTCCCGAACTAGGAGCCAAACTGGACTTTTCTGCCTTGTTGTCTGATGGGGTTTCCTTCTGATTCTCCATTTCTTGAGATACCTCAGTTTTCTCTACTGGGTTCTCTTCCTCTGCTGCTTCTAATTCTTCGTCCTCTGAATCTGGGGGAGAGAAATGCCATCCTTTTTTCTGCTTCCCTTTCTGCTTTCTTTTATTCTTGGCTTCTGGACATGTGCTTTGTAAATGTCCTGTCTGCCTACAGAGCCTGCATCTGAAGGCGGTGTTTTCATAATCTAGTACCTGTAGCCAGTTCTGTTGTTTGTAGACCAGCCTGTTGTTGTCCGACAGCCCTTTACTTAGATCTACTTCCACACAGATCCGTGCGAAAGTATAGATCCTTTCATCGATCCTTTCCTGATCTGTTTTGACATATTTCCCTATGCTGTTCCCTATGCCTTCCAGCACTCGTTCATGCCAAAAGTGCAGTGGAAGATTGTATAGTCTAACCCAAACTAGCATTTTGGTTACAGTCATTTTATTTGGATCAAAATCTGGGAACCATGGGGTCACAAACAGCCCCGATGTTCCCCAGAACCATGGCCCTGAACTTATGACTGTATCTCTGACTTCCTGGGATGTAAATTTTACTATGAAGAACCCTTTTGAACACAGGTGGATGTCACATTCCATGGTCCATCTGGTGAAGATCCAATGGAATAGATCCAAAGGTTTTGGCCAGTAACTATTGAAATGACAGATTAGAGCTTGTGTTTCATAGTCATTGACGACAACATCGATCCCTGATGAATCTAAATTTAAAGCTGGGGTTTCTTCTAATTGATCAACTATATATGGCCTAGGCAAAGAGCCGCTGATGCCTGGAGAGGGCCCTGAATTCCTGCTGCCTGGATCGGACCCTGTATTTCTGTTGCCCTGTAATATGTTTTTGTAGGATCCCTTTGGTTGATGATGATCTGCAGCTTTATTCCTTTTGTCTCCCCCTAAGGTGCTTGTCTGTCCCTGATGCAAAGCCCCCCCCCTTAATCTGAGGTTTAATGTAATGATTGATCCTGTCCCAATCTCGTAGCTCTCCAACGATCTACCGTCCTGAAGGGACCGCCTTCCACTGACCAGATGCTGGGCCTGAACTGGGAATCCCATTTCTGCCCTTATTTGTTGTTTCAGATGCATGGAAGAGTCTTCTGCATGTACCCAGACTAAACGAGTTTTCCCCTGAGGGAGATTAATCAGAATCTGAAAACAAAAATTTGTTACCTGCTCTGGCTGATGGCGAAGTTTTCGATCTGGCGCCGTTTTGGATCGTTTTCCTTGTTGCATAGCTAGATCTGTAGAAACTCTGCCTGATCTAGGGTTGGTGTCTTCGATCTGCCGCCAGGGATCAGGCTGTAGTCCCAGATCTGGCCGCCTGTTTCTCAGTTTGGGGCACAAGTCGGATAGATCCGTACTAGATCTACTGTGTTTTGACCATGCATGAATGAAAGGGGACAGATCTGCAGTAGAGGGATCCCCAAATTTGTAAGCAGAAATCGTGAGAAGAGGGGCACTGTTGGCGAGAGGGAAAAAGCCAAACCCTGACGAAATCCCACCATCGAGGAGGCTTCTAAACCCGAAAGCTATTTTTATATACAGATCTCTGTTCTCAAGCCTTTTGACAGCCTTCGCCTCCAGATCTGCCATTGACTTATTTAGTCCAACACACAGGAGATAACATGTGTGAGGGTAATCTGCACTGCCCGGAAGATTCGGTGATTTCCATGCGAATGGCCGAAAAGCCAAACCCGAGCCGGTTATTCGAATAGCGGCAGAGCGCACCAAAACCTCGCACCCGAAGCCGGACCATCGGAGAGCAAAGGCTGTGGACAAACCTGCAAATCCTCCGCCAACAACCTCATTACCTGTGGTTCCATATCCAGAGCAGGGGAAAGCTACAGCGCCGGCCATCTCTCCAATATTTCCACCTTGCTTCAATTTATAACAAAACAAAATTGAAATATTCAAATTGTGACAAGCCAGTATTTTACACATATCCTAATAGGGAGGAAGAGAATCGCGATGTGTCGAAAATGCTAAATGGAATGAAAATCTATTAACATTTAATTATGTGATTATTTCTTTTACAAATATGTCTTCACAATACCGATATAAGAAAAGTAAATTTATAGTATCAACATGTTCTTAAAAAAACTAACATCTCTCAATATATCTTCATTTGACTCAAACCTGACAACATCATATTATCAAAATTTTCGTTCAACAAACGACTTAACTACAAATGGTGAACATATGATACATTTGTGTTAGATTATATTTGAATTTTCTTACAAGATGTATGTGAATCAACATTAAAACATACATCACATTAAAATATCAACCCTAAACATTAACACATAACGATCCCATGCCCTATTCCTCATGACTAATTAGGTATTGCCAGCCGTCACGACAAGCCTTTGCATACACTTTAACTTCTTCAATATTCATATTATCTATCTCCACATCTGATTTATATACAAAATTAGCATGTGCATCAGATTGTTCTCTTTGTCGATTTAGACTGACATCAATTCCAGTCAATGTAGTCTGTATGTGATCTATAATGGCATCCCTTACTTCTCGACCAATCTAAGAAGTGGCATCCATCTTCGGCTGCAAAGTTACCAGACATGGAGGTTGAGGTGCCAAAGGAGTCAGAGGACGAGGAAATTTAGTATCCCTTATTGCACCCTTATGTTCATATATTTGGCCTTTCCAAATACCATAAAATTCAGATGGAAGGTCAGTATAACCAAATTTTATAACCAAAAGGAATTTTTCATAAAATAATCAAGCAAAATAATGTGGAACCTCTTCATTCCATGGCATCTTGCCGTACGCTGCAAGGAACCCATCATACAAATGGTGGGCTATTTTAGGTTGCTTGAAATATTACACCTTCAACATCTTTCTTTTCGACTCTTCTTTGAAATTAAACATAGATTTGACATGTGCTTTTGTAATGCTCCTACTTACCTCAACCCATTTATCGAGACCCATCACAGTTTCTTTTCTACAGCTAATCATATCTATAAATCCATCATTTGTTAGACCAAGGTTCTTGTAAATATCAAGAAATGTACTTAGAAAGCGCAAAACTATTTCTAAGATTTGC
Organism: Pinus taeda; assembly: GCA_000404065.3. Lineage (NCBI taxonomy): Eukaryota > Viridiplantae > Streptophyta > Pinopsida > Pinales > Pinaceae > Pinus > Pinus taeda. The sequence continues at coordinate 45,917 of APFE031546072.1, read as the reverse complement.
TGACTCTCTATAGGGAGCTCCAACCTCCCAAGATCGTTTTTCAATTTTGAATAATGAGATGTGCACCTATGTAACATACACTGTTGGATGTTTATTTCCCAAGAAATCTCACCAGGAATATCAGACGGATAGGTGGTAATTAGCATAGGGTCTTCTTCTTGAATCAACCTCCTTCGCCTATCTTGACTTTGGTTAACGTTTTCACCCACTGTTTCAATATAATTACATAAATATTAAAACATGTCAATGTATTTATACACATGCAAAACATACATACATGTATATGTACATACAATTTATTTATGTACAAATTTGTTTTATCATAAAAAAAATTAAATTATATAATTTACCAAAGTGAGGATCATGATGATGTGATTAAGACTCATGGCCACCTAAAGATGGCTGAGCACCATCATGCCCAAGTACATGAGTTTATTGAGCTTGTTGACCACAAGGGGAATGTTGAGCACCCTCATGTGGCGACCTAGTGAGAGATGTTTCTAAAAAAATATAGATTATAAATTAATTAAGTTAAATTGACAAAAATCTATTCAATATGTATGTACGTATGATTCTACCTATTTATCATTTAAGTAAATGAACACAAACACACACACACATACACATACCATACCACGATGATGTGAATGATGGTCCTACATTGATTGATATGATACTCTCATTGGTCTGATGAGAGATGCTCCTAAAAAATATGAAATTTATTATAAATCAATAAAGCTAAATCGAAAAAAAACAATTCAATATGTATGTACATATGATTCTATGAATATCATTTAAGTTTTCACATAAACATATATATACAAAATGATGATGTAACGAATGATGACCCTCCCCTGATTCATTTGATACTCTCCTCAATCCATGACTCATCTTATCGACATGCATAGAAAGTCGCCCTCTAGTCGATGCTCTATCCCGTTTACGCCTGGTGATTGCCCATGTCATGATCCAAACCCTCGATATATATATATATATATATATATATTCTATAATATATATATATATATATATATATATATATATATAATATATAATATATAAATATATATATATATATATATTATCTTTAAAAACCAAGTTACTTGATGCATTTAAAAGTCCTTAAAATTACTATTTAAAAAGATCAAGAATTCAAAAAATTAATAAGGAAAATAAATGTAACTATCTAAGGGTTTCTTCAAAATTATTTGGTGTAAATTATTCATTTCAAATATACTCAAGACTAAAAACACAAATGCTAAAGTGCACATCTTGAGAATTAAATACAAATATTTTTGAAACATGCCAGGTCCCAATAATTCACCAAGTTGTGATTACATAATGGGGGCACACTTAGTATAATATTGAAAGAAACACATGGTCATTAAATACACCACATTTATAAATAAAAAACACACACACATAAGAGATATCTTACAATGTCCATCAATAGATTTTGATGGAGTGCTTCTGACACTAATTCATCTTTCACACACAAATCTTGATATGGCATTGCCCAATACAATAGATCACTAGACATCCTATTAACATTTGCACAATGACTTATGATAAATGATTGAAATTAAATAGCAATAATTTTTGCTTCTCTATGTAGTTGTTTTAACTTCTCCATTTTGGCTTGGTACACACCTTTCATCTAGTTACACACAAGTTTAGAATTGGTGAAGACTACAATTCCATTGGATCCATACTCCCTAGTTTTTCCTAAGCCTTCTATTTGTGCAATATAACATGCTTCATTATTTTTTGTCCTTCCAGGTACATTCCTTTTCCTATGGAGGACTTTGTTCTTTGCAATATTGTATAGCACATAAGTAATCACTGCTTTTCTTGGATTCAGATAACATGAAACTTGAATGCATGACGTCCATTTTCAACCATGTTTAATGGGTTTTTTGATCTCTATAAAAAAAACAAATTCAATAAAATGAATAATATATTTCTTTTTTGCAAATGCCTTACTGTATGGGAGAATGATAAAAAATGAATATCTATTGTGATGGAATGATGGAATATTACAAGATCTATTGTGATGAACTGCCCCAGTGGAATAGTCATGGCAGTTTATAAATCAACGCCCTTAGGAAAATGTCTTAACAAATGGTCTCTTGTTAGAATGCTTAGGTATATAATCCAAAATGTTTAATTAGGTTGACTAATTTCATCAAGAATAAATCTAAACCTCTAATAGTGCACAAATTCCAAATGTCATTTTATATTCTAAGTTTCATATTGCAACGCATATCGAGCAACCTTCAGATTCAATAGCAAGTATGAGTAACTATATCCCAAACACGAATAAGAAATTAGTGAGGCACCATTAACATCCTAGTTTAGAATGCACTATTCATTAAATTATTCCTCATCCAACATCAATTTAAAAAGATGTCTCCTCTTTATTTGAGATATTTTCTCCCTTTAGCGGAATATTATTTATGTCCACATGGAAGTTAAATATCCTTCACAAGAAGAATTTAGCCTAGAATTTTATATTTGTCACCATAGAAAATTTTAGGGGCGAATGTTCGCCCTTTGGCGAAATTAAGGGGTTTTAAATTTTTAGTGGGCGAATATTTTGTATCATAGTACATTTTTACAAATCACCTCAAATAGCCCACCTTAATTTAAGGGAGAGGGTAAAAAAGGTAAATTTAGCCCTTGAAATTAGGAGTTACAACCTTCCATTCGCCCATTTTCAAGAATAGGTTTTATTTAAGTGAATCCATTCGCCCATTTTCAAGAATAGGCTTTATTTAAGTGAATCCTATGGGCCAAATACCATATTTATAAAAGAGATATGGTAAATTAATAAAAATATAAATAAATGAGAGGTATGGTAAATAAATAAAACATTTTTTATATTTACTCCATAAGTCACCTTATATACATGCAAGGGTGTAAACAATTAAAAATATAAGTAAATTGGAGGTATGGTAAATAAATAAAACATCTTTTTATACTTACTCAAAAGGTATGGTAAATAAATAAAAATATAAATAAACTAGACGTATGGTAA
>APFE031546072.1:1509-41917 GCA_000404065.3 Pinus taeda | reverse complement strand
TTATAGATACATATTATATTATTGATAAAATCGCCTTCCATTTTTCCTATATACAATGGAGATTCGCCCATTTATTATACATACAAATTTGGGGGGGGGGTTCTTAAAATTTTCCCTGTCTATCACTTGGATATGATGATTAGCACCGACAAAGGGATATGATGAGGTCAAAAAAACAATTCCAACACCATTTGAACCATCCTTTATCACATCACTAGTTTTAGAAGCCTTAGCCTAAACATACAAGGCAATATTAGGGTCCACAGATTTTGAGAAAAATCAAAGACTCCATAGATCACATCCCTTGGAAATCCATCCACATTCATCCTCCCTAACATGATCACGGCTTGATCAACAATGATACTAATCAAAGCTAAATCCTCCTGATTAAGAACTACTTTGTGTAACACAATCACATGATGAATTTTTTTTTTAACACAAGCATTAGTAGACTCATCCATTAGTTACATGCCAATGGGCACAAAAGGAAATGCCTCAACCTTAAGTCACATACCAACATGCTTCTCCTTGACTTTCATAGTCACAATCAATAGAGAGATTGACACAAAGACGCATTGATCCAAATGGAAAATGACATTAACCCATGGTATTCATCCACCCATGGAATTTACTCATGGTATTGTAAGTGGCATCCACCCATGGTATTGTAAGTGACATACACCCATGGTATTTTCCCATGGTATTGTGACATCCACCCATGGTATTCATTCACCCATGGAATTGACCCATGGTATTGTGACTGAAAAATACTATAAGTAACAAGTCACATTTTGTAAAAGGACAAATTGTCCACCATAATGTAGTCCTTGTAGTTATTATCCGTTTTAATAAAAAAATTCTTTGTGGTTTTTTTTATTGGGCATTCTACTATTTTTCTTCTGACAATTTCAAATTTTTAGATCGTAGGGGCCTCCCCCTCAAGATCCATTTCAATTTTTTAGATCTTGAGGACCTCCCCACAAGATCCGGATCACACACTCACCGTAACATTTTGTGTGATCCCTATTTCAAGATGTGAAATATGATTAATTACATCCCAACTTGGGTGACCACTCATGGATCCAAAGCCACAAAAAAGGCCTTTGTAGCAAACAATAACAAATTAGTTTTCATAATAATAACATTCAAACACATGCTACACTACATTGATTTTCAATGATGAGAAAAATATTTTTCATCATCAAATAAATGAATTTGTATTGACCCACCTCTATGATACAAAAATTAATGTGATTTTCAACCCGAGCTAGGGCCTCTAATGCTATAATAGTTACTCCCATGACTCTCCATACCCTAAGACTAAAATCATTATTAATACTTCCATGCTTAATGAGATTCCTTCACTATCATGAAAAAACTAGTCCTTGAAATTAGATATATTGTCATGTTTGTCAAGTTTGGATTATACCAAAGGTAAGCCTATTAATGGATATTTTCCATCATGGCACGCATGATTTTGTTGCAAAAATTTCCACATTTAAAATTTTATACCCACATTCAAATCAATAAACAACTAATTTGTAAGGGCTTTCATATTCTATATAAGTCATTCAATAATTTTCTATGAGGCGATAAGGGTTAATCGTCGATCATGCCACTAAGTACACCAAAATCCATAAATCCTATATTTATCTTAAATATTAGACAAAAAAACATTTCAGTTTTCATATGCATAAGATTGTTGGCTCACTTGCCTAAATCCATGGATTAGATCATCAACCAAGATTTCTGCATATTGAATGTTATTCATGGACAGAACAAGTGAATAAGGTAAGAGAGTGAATTGGAGAGTTATTGTGGATGATCACTTAAATATCCAATTGTGTTAATTAATGCTAGTGATCCTACCACCTTCTATATCTACTCTTATCTAGTCCTACAATAAATTCCCATAACCTCTAATACCGTAAAATGAAATTGCCAAGATTCAAGTGTAACAACAAGTCAAGGTCCCATTTTTTGGTTTTATTTATTCTTGAAAGGCCTCAAGGTCCCATTTTTTATTTCACTTAATCTTGAAAAATATCTTCAAGGAATTTGGGTGTTTGGTTCAAAGATCCTAGTTTTTATTATATCAATATATTTTTCTTTTTCGTTAACCTCACTAAACTTCCCTTTAAGAGCGCATGGTAGTAAAAAATAAAATTGTAGGAAAATAAACAAATATAATGTTAAATAATAAACAAAAACTGAAAAGGCTTCATTGCATAGTAGTTGTCATATGATCAATATTTTAACAACCCTAATCTTGAAGCCAAATAAACAAATTTAATATTAAGTGATCAACAAAAACCCAAAAAGATTCATTGCATGGTCGTTATCCTATGGCTAATGCTTTAACAATCCCAACCTTGAAGCCTATGTTAAACAATAATTCTTACCATTAATTTCACTTCTACAATTGACATATATGAGAAATTAGGTTTCACTACTATCCTATGAAGGGTGTAATAACCAACATATAAGATATGTTGGAGAACATGGAATCAAGATGGGGCACAAAGAGACCAATATTACATTATTTAGTTTTTATACATCTTTTATATTATATATATATATATATATATATATATATATATATATATATATATTATATATATTGCCATCTTATCTACTTTTTTTTAAGATTCTCTCTCTAATTATTCTATAAACCTATAATATATTTACTATATATTTAAACCATTAACTAATAAGTCACTAAAAACATGTACATACATAGGAAACAATGTATCAACTAATATGCAAATATTTGTCTTAAACTTACTTTTAACATTGGTATGTATCCCAATCTCATCCTCTAAATTATCTTCATATAGGAGGAAGGGAAATGTCAGAGGAAATGTGCTCATACTAAAGAAGAGTATCACTTTCTCTCCATCGTGTGCATTTGTTCTTTGGGAATATTGAAAGTGCACTTGTTTTTAATTTAAATTTCAATATAGTTATGATTTTATTCCAAATGGTTTAAAATAACAGATTCATATTAATGCATCTCATTTTAATAAGGAAAGGAGAGAAATTGTTCAATGTAGTTTTGATGTGTGAGGAGGTTAATGAGAGTTGTACAACTATTTTGATGACAAGAGGCACATGTGTCATGATTACTATGTGTCTAAATTATATAATTATGGTTGCATTGAAATTCTTCTATTATGATAGATGTATAATGATGACCTCTCATTACCTATCATATGTCTTATAATACGATGGTGATCAATATCCAAGCTATTATGCGAGGTATTGTTTAATTATTAGATATTTTGAAATTTAATATCCACGCTATTATGTGAGGCATTGTCTAACTATTAAATGTTTTGAAAACCCTCCAAAACGTCTAAAATATAGACTACAATATTATGTGAGCATGGATATCTATGATCACATAGCATTCAATGCTACTAATGTTCATCATAATATGAATACCAACATTTCTACAAATCACTTCAACATAAAAATTACATGAAATAAGGCTTGTGGGTAGTTTTGTTAGACTCAAAAGTATGGTGGCAGTCTCATTGGATTTATCTCAATTCCCCTTAGTGACAAACAATAGGTCTACCAATTCACTTGATTAAAAAAAAAAAAAACTACATGAAATGATATTTATCCTAAAATCACATCGATATAACAACTACATAAAATGATATTTATATCATTATTTTAATAAAACATGAACCTTTTTAATTGGACATTTAACTCATGATACCATATTGATATTTCTTGTAACCACATAAAATTAGGGAAAATAATGTTGAATGATGGTTAAGGTCTACGTGTTTGAAGACCATTCTTAAATCTTGGGATAAAGGCATTCTTATAGGTACTGTACTTAATTCTTAAATCTCGTAAGTAATGGTAAATATGAGTTGTAGTCTAACAACAACAATTTTAAATCTTGACTAAAATATTCTATAATTTTATATGGACAACATTGTTTTCAAAGGAGCATGCACTTACTGAACCTTTTAATCATAGTCCCTCAGTGATAATTTGCTTAATAAACATTCTCAACACTCATGAACCTCGACCCTCGCAAAAAGGATTCTTACAATATTATAATGAAAAAATGTTTAAAACTACTACTAATTTTTGTAATTGTTGTTGATCATGACCTCACAATCTCCCATAGAAATTTGAATGTATTTGAATGTGTTCTATGTATGAGAAAGGATGTCAATTTATTCATAGGTGGATCCTGGAGGGAAATGAAGGGCTTGGAGTTAAAATTTTTTTTTAGGTTGATATTATCACTCAAAATATCTGTGATTCATATTATAAATGATGGAGAATAGCAAGGAACATACTAATACTATAATTTCTGTGGTATTTTTAGATGCTGGTCTCTGCCAGGTTAGTTTAATTCAAAGCAGTCATATGTGGATGGAGGTCCAAAGGATAGAAGTCTTGAACAAAATGCCTGGAAGGGTCCAGTTTATTTTCAAATTTTTAGCATAGGAGATGCTGGTGTTGACCTAATAAAGGGCTGCAATCCATGATATTTTTCTACATAAAATCGATTTCAATCTATGACCTGCTAAGGGATAAACATAAGCAAACTATTATGCTAACTTTGGCAATGACGGTTGAATGTATTTTAGTTTTGTAGTGACATAGACAAGAATTTCTTTGAGATTGGAGACAATTTCGGTCTCCGTGATAATAAGTCCCTTGTTCTAATAGATCATTTTGATAAGAAACATATAAAAGAGAACTAGAGGCGAGGAAACAAATTGAGATTTTAGCTCTAATGTTTGTACTTGAACAATAATTGTATGAAGGTATAGGTGGTATCCTATATTCGTTTGGTTTGATTCTCAAAGTATGCAAATCATATTCTTTTGTAAAGCAGGGGCAACATATATGACGAGGTAGAACTGGTGGATAATCATCAAATTATTGTCAACTGGGCTTCTACCTCTTTCATGTGGGCTTCTAATTTTAAATCTCCCTCAACAATATAATAGAATTGAATTGCTAATTATACCAAAAAAGAGGAGAGAATACCATAAATAAATAGATCCCTCAAGAATATAATAGAATTGAATTGCTAATTATACCAAAAAGAGGATAGAATACAATAAATAAATAGAATAAAGTACTTTGGACAAATAATAAATTATAATTATTAATGATTATGTTCCATTATATATTAATAGTTCAATAGGATAATAAAATCCATGCTTATATGGTTAGAAACAATATTTTTGCTCTAAAATAAGACAAAGGTAAAAATTCCTACGACACAACATAATTTTTTTTTCTACAAAGCCAGAACATAAAGTACTTGGTTTTTTGCTGCTGTGTGGTTGGGTTGACAGGAGGATGAGGTGTCCGACATAATTCCTCTGGCGTCGATGAATTCCTCCAACACCTACAAGGTGCAATAACTCCTACAACACCTAACAAACCTGCAAAAAAAATCAACATTCGCAAGAAAATAATATGAAAACAATTTTTTTTTTTTTAATCTACAAAATAGGAACATAAATTACTTGGTTTTTTTGTTACTCTGCGGTCAGATTGACAAGAGGACGAGGAGCCTAACAAAATTCCTCTAGCGCTGACAAGGTGCAATAACTCCTCCGATTTCCAACAATCCTGCAAAAACCAAAAAAGAAATCAACATTTGCAAGAAAACAATCCGAAAAAACATCAAATAACTACTGAGTATTTTGAAAGTGAACTTCCAAAAATTCCTCTAGCGCAACAACACAAATTTACGCTTACCAAAACAGTTCCAAAGCACAATGCAAACAAACAAAAATTCCAAAATAACAGTTTCGAAACACAATATCGAAGAAAATAGCGTGAAAACTCTGCAACGGGCTCACGACCCACATAAATATATAAAAAAAATCGGCTGAAAAACCTAGTTGTTAGATTTTTTTCTCCATTGGCCAAAAATCCGTTGCATGGTATTCAAGGTCGTTGTTAATCTAAATGGCCAAATTTTCAGCTGAAAGTTAAATTTAACTGTTTGGCCAAAAAAATATTAAATAGTTTTCCAAAAAATTGTTTAGTTTGGCTGAAAAAGTGAAATTATGAATTTTTCGTGAGCAATTCTTACAAAAGTGTAACTCAACTTCACATTTTTACCCAGAGCTAAATTTGTTGGAGGAGCTTTGGTGCATATTTAAGTTTGACGGATTGCCAAAATGTAGTGGAATTGCTAGTGGTGCAACCATTGAAAGGACTGGGAGTACGTGGCATTAAGAAAAAAGCAACAAGAAGCAATATCATTGGCCATAGGTAGATCCCACCTTCCACGCCATCCTAACGGAGGTAGGCCAACAAGTGCACCCTGAAGGATTCAAAGAATGCGCAAAAGTTAAACACTGGGATGAAATAGGCTGGTAGGTGTGGAGCAATAGTGTGCAATGAAGAGGATTTTATTGGTTCAATATTCGAGCAGGAGGTACCCACTTAACAACTTAGACTGAAAGAGTATAGCTCAAAGAATATCAAAGAAAGTTCATAGGAGAATGTCGACCTAGAGGAATATTTGAGGCTGTGCAAAGAAAAAATAGCTAGGAACACTTAAACATTTTATAAAGGAAATATGGAGAAAAATTAGCCTCGGGATCCTTCTCTCTCCTCTCTGACAACAGGACAGGTGGCAACATTTTATTGGTTAGAGGTGACATTAGTAATAAACCAATGGGAGCATGATATGTGGCAGGAAGATTCAATGTTTTTGGATACTTGAATGGCCCATTTCTGAGTGACATGTGGACCAATCAATGGATGACACATGGTGTAAGTGACGTCATCTTGCAAGACAAAGCCTAGAGGGATTAAGCCGTGCATGCTAAGAAATAGGCGGGCTGAATGGGCATCATGATGAAAATACTTGTGTTAGAAATGACTATGCCTAGGAAAAATGTTATTAGCTCTAGCTGCAGTGGGTGGGCCCCATATTACAACTCAACTTGTAGGATAAATCCTAGAAGAATCTTAAGGTACAATTGAGAAATGCGCCGAGACATGTTGGAATGACAAGGAAGAGTGACAACCAATAAGAGGTTGAGATAAGGCGAACCCAACTTATAGATAAGCCAACCGAGAGGAGCCCAAAAGAAATAAAAGGAGGCATAAGCAAACATAGTGGGATAAAGTATTTCAAGCCTAGTGCAAGGAAAAATTTGTATGCAATAGGTAAAGACCAAGGGCACGAGAGCACATAACAAAGAAATTAACCCCTCGTAGGCTTAAAAAGGAATAAGTGATTGAATTCTTGAGCGGAGGTCACCGCATGTGGTCCTATGGAAAAAAATAGGTAACGGTGCCAGCAAAAGGAGCTAAAGGCTAAAATCGACATATTCAGTAGCATTTGTAGTTAAAATTAAAAGGGGTCACAAAGTTTTTATTTGGCAGCGTAGTTTGGCAGCAGTGATTGTTAGAAGGCTTTGGGCTCTAACCAAAGGCTTTGGATGAATGAGTCAACATCTTGGTTTAGCGGTGTGTTAATGTATTACATGGACAATTGAGTCAATAACTCTTGGAGTTTGGAAGTTAAAGCCAAACATAGTAGTAAGTGAGGGCATGTAACGAATTCATAGAACAAATAGTTTAGTGGCACAATTTGGTAGTTAAGCCTCCAAAAGTAGAAAAACTACAACTAAGTTATGTAAAATGTTGGAATATCAAAATTAAGCAAAAAAAACTTAGAGTTTGAGTTTTAAATGACAGATAAGAGATTGAAGACTTAAAGAAAATATGCAAAAAACTAAATTGAATAGGACAATAGAAAAATATAGTGGATTCATGCAATCATCAAAGAATAAGTCTCACACCAAAAATATCTATCCAAAAATATTTATGAGCAACATTCGAGCAACAAAGTGACAAAATGTGTGTGAGGATGAGAAGTAGATGGGAGGGTGTGCGGATTAGAGGTTGTTGGTACAACACGATGCATAAAGGTGGTATGCATCAAGGGTGACTCAAAGACCAATCTTAGTATCTAAAAGGTGTTATAGAGATGCAAAGAAGTGCATTGGTGATTGGTGAATGGATTGATGTAGCTGCTAAAGTTCGGTGTGTTCAGTAATGAGAAATTTCCGAAGGTGATTTTGATGGTGATTTGTTTAGTAATGAGAGATTGTTGAAGCTGATCTTGTTGGTGATGTGTTTAGTACTCAAAGATTATTGGAGAAGGAGTGTATGGTGGTTTTGGTGAGTAGTTGAAGTGAGAAAATTTTGTTTGTTTATGAGGGAAGAGTTCTATTGGTTCTAGTTTGAAATATCGATGAAAAATGAATCAAAAGGGACAATAATTGGTATCTTGTAGATCAAGGGTTGTAGATCCTTCCTATGGGTGTTGGTAAATGCTTAGGGGAAACAGTCCTTTCAGCAGAGGCCGATAAATAAGCAGGGGAAAGAGTTCCTTTCAGTAGAGGATAATAAATGAGTAGTGGAAAGAGTCCCTTTCAGCAGAGGCTGATAAATGAGTAGGGGAAAGAGTCCCTTTCAGCAAACGCTGATAAACAAGTAGGAGAAATAGTCCCTTTCAATGAACACTGATAAATAAGAAGGGATAGAAGTTCCTTTCAAAAGCAGCTGATAAACCTACAATTAATAGCTTGTGGGGCATTGATGTAATCAACTTGAAGCTTGTAATAAAAGGAAGATTAGTATCTTGTGTATATCTTGCTCATGTTCTTGGTGATTATGTTATGTTTTACATGATTTATTTGTGTTGATTATCCATGAGAAATTTCTAAAGTGATTGAAAAGTATTATTTGTGAAAATTTGTATAATTTGGCCACACTACTGATTCAGTCCCCCTCTCAGTAGTGTCATGGTTTCCATTGTTTCTAACAATTAGTATCAGAGCTAGTGTCATTTAGAATCATTTTAACAACTGGAAGGAAGATTACAGATCATTAAAAAACATGATTGGATTACCTCAGATGGAGTTCTATTTTTGAATGACTCAAATTATACAACTTAGAAGATAATAACGAGAATCTATTTGCAAGCTCTTGATTTGGATGTATATCTATATGAGGTGGAGTAATAAATGATAAGTTTGATAAACAAGATAGGAAGGAAATCATGAGAGGGTTGTCTAAGTTAGATATTGATAAAGTAATATATTGTGATACTTTAAAGGAGATATGGGACAAATTGCAGTCCATATACCATATAAACATGCAAGCTGCATGTGATGTCAAGAGGCTTACCCTAGGGGAAGGAGCAGTTAAAGATTCAAAGAGTGTTGGGGAGGCCAAATTGCTGACCAAAACCTAGAAGAGATGTAATCTACAATTAAGTTTTTGTTTTGTTGTTACTATTAGACAATAGGCCATTTGTCTTTAAATTGATTAACTAGAAGTACTAGTGAAAGGTGAAAGTGAGAGTTGCTCATCAAGTTTTAGTGAAGAAAGGACCACGGTCTTGATAGTAATAGAAGACCTTGACAATGGTCAAGAAGAAAATAGTTCCACATCTGGTGAAGAGGAAGAAAGGAAAACTTGTGTGTCAATAGAAGAATCCATTAGGGATCAAACTCTTGAAAAAGATGTGAGTGAAATTGACACTTGTTGTGAATCTAGTTGCTCCTCTATTGTTTTGGAAGATATAGAAGAGAATATTTATTTGAAGAGGAAACTTATATTAGCTCTTGAGGAGATCAAGAAATTCAAAGACAACAATATGGACCCACGAATTTGGGTAAAGGAAGATCCCACAACACTAGTGGTAGAGAAAAGAACACAACACCAAGGAGATCAAAAAACCTCCAAAAATAAAAAACAAAGGTATGCATCCTCTCATATGTTTCTATTGTAGTAACGTAGGGAACTTTTCCTCCAAGTTTCCATAGAGGAAAAAGAAGGTACACCAACAGAGGTGGAACACGCTATTTCGACAACAACCATGAATTCCTCAGAAGGGAAATTCGAATATACATGCACAGAGAGTGAGAATCAGTCCAAGGATTTGGATGAGCAAAAGCTTTGGTAAGAAGAATAATTAATTTTCCCCTTCTTAAATAACGTTGAATTTTATAGGTGTAATAATTATGGGAACAAAGAAACTACATGAAAATTTGGGAAGAAATAATCTTTTCAAAACGCTGAAATCAAAGGCATGGATTATGATGAGAGCCAACAAAGACAACTGCGCAGAGATATTTTAGAACTTTTAAGAGAGGTAGGTATAATAGTGCATGGAGGCAGCACAAAACAATGCTTGGTTGTGAAGATAATCAACAGAAATTTAATATATCAGACTCCAAAATTCCCATAGTTGATCTCTCTTATATAACCTATAATAGGAAAAAACTCCAATTAGACAAAAGGAGCAGTAGCTCCACTAGTTCTTCATTGTGGTAAAAGAAGAAAGAAGGCACAAACAATGAGAAAAAAGAGTAAGATGTAAATTGTATATTAGATTTAAATGGTACTAACAAAAGGAATGATCAGTTGTCTGTATGCTCACGCAATGACAAAAAGTCACCCAATCAGGCAAACTAATGCAAGAAATCAACACATATCTATGTGTGGAAGAAAAAGGAACATAATCTACTCAGGGGGAGTATATCCCTTGTTCCTCTTCATTGAAAAGAAGAGCATGGCTTCAGGGGAAGCCAAAATGGTCAAATGCAAGTAGAAGAAAGGAATATCCTAAGCGACACATGAAGTATTGAATGCCATTGTCAAATCAGATTATTGTGTTAGCCTCACACTCATTGATAATTGGTATCATTAATTCACATTAGAGAAATATTGTGGTCTAAAATGGGCCTCAAAACAAAAATGTACAACCAAAATCAATTTTATAAGAAGCAATAGGATTCAAGATGATGATGTCAACCATGGGGGATGATTCACCATTTTTGGAGTAAAAAAGTAAAAAGATAAAAAGATAAAAAATTAAAAAATTAAAAACAAAACTGATTTTTCAAATCCCGTGTTTTCAAATTATCTCCCTACGGTTTTACCCAAATTTCGAACAGGAGCACCCATTGGATGGATAATTTAATTCCTCATCCAAAGGTACCCATGTTGCATACTTTCGATGGACCCTACTACACGAAAAATGAGTAATACAAGAAGAAAACGTGATTGTAATCACATTTTTTTCATGTATTACTCATTTTTCGTGTAGCAGGGTCCATTGAAAGTATGCAACATGGGTACCCTTGGATGAGGAATTTAATTCTGCATCCAATGGGTGCTCGTGCTTGAAATTTGAGTAAAATTGTAGGGATATAAGTTGCAAATACGAGTTGAAGTAGTTTTTTTTTTCTTTTTTCCCTCTAAAATTTGATGACGTAATTTAATATTATTTTATTATTTCCACTATTATCTTATAATATTCCTTAGGAGGCCCATTTTAGATCTCAAATTTTCTTTAATGTACTAGCTGTTTTCTACAAGATCTAGGAAAATGGTGTTTTCTTTGGAGTGGATTGATGTTATATTGCCATTCTAAGTGGTAATTGGTATCAGGCATCACATTTGGTGGTGAAAGGAGCATGATCAAAGGATGAGTACACTTAGTTATCAAGTTCGCAACAAATTCTATTAGTAGCATCAATTCAACAATTGACATCATAAAGGTGTTAACACTTGGTTTCAAAGGTACAATCAATTTGTATTTACAATCATTAGAATCTTTGTTAGAGTATGGTTTCATGTTGTCAATGTGGGACTGTAAGTCTAAGTGTTGGTAAATAAGTCCTAATTTATATGATTGGTTCTTGATGAGTCAAATGTATCATGATGAGTCTGCTGTCATTATAAGTATGCCAGGCGAAGTGCAAGTTGAGTTGTTTAAGCAATCATTGGTGAGAGTCCCTCTATCTTTGTCGAGTAAGCACTTCTGAGTGTTGTATTTTGTTGTTAATCAGTTGAAAATTGATGGTGTCATGCATAGGAAAGGCTGTTATTGTTGCTAGAGGTCAGGTGTATGTGTCTAGGTAGGCACTATTATGAATGTAATCTTAGTTGAGACTCAGACCAATAAGAATCATTTTCTCAGGGCTCGGTTGCACAAGATGGTGATTTCTATAGCAAGAGATCCCTCTTGACTACTTGAGACAGAGAGTAGGATTAATTACTCATTTCCATGAAACTTAATCTTCTTCACGGGAAAAAGAGGGAGTTTCTTGGATTAGATCAAAGGCACCTAAGGTTTTGAACATAAGAAGAAGCAATTGGCAGGTCCATAGGATAAAAAAGACAGAAGGATATTGTTGATAGTGAGAGCGTGTTAATATCTTTTCCATTGATGTCAAAAGGGGAGAAATTTACGATCAAACAAGAGATGGAATTATAGAAAAGGACCTCAAGAAAAATATAGGGAGAAGCACCCACAAAGAAGAAGAGACAAGATAAATACACTTATCTTTGATTGATCATTGGTGATGTTGTTTTGTTTGATCATGGTGTTGCCGTCAATGCCAAACAAAGAGATTATTAAAAATTTGTTGTCATTGATGGCAAAGGAAAATATTTATGGCAAAGGAAAAGCATGGAAATTGCAATGCATAGATGATGGGGTTTTCATCGTTAGCAAAGGAAAGGGATGACACAAGTGTTCAAGATCAGTTACAAGAAAGATGAAGATCAACATGAATAAAGAAGGTTCATAGAATTTGGAGACATTTCTTATGCAGTAGATCATCTAAAATGAAAATGGAAACTACCTAGATGGGAAGAGCTCTCAAAGATATTTCCAATGGTATGAAAAAGTTTGGAAATGGCCTCATGGATCAAAATATAGAGCTAGTCAAAGCTAGGGACCCAAAAATTCAAAATTAGTAGAGCTAAGTTGGTTGGAGGAGCTTGGTGCATAGTTAAGTTTGGCGTATTGCCAAAGTGTAACATAATGACTAGTGGTGCCACCATCGAAAGGATTGTGTGTACGTGGCATTAATAGAAAAGTAGCAGGAATCAATATCATTAGTTGCAGGTAGAGCCCACCTTCCATGCCATCATGAAAAAGGTAGCCCAACGGGTCCACCCTGGGGGACTCAAAGAATGCACAAAAGTTAAGCACTGGGATGAGATGGGTTGGAAGATGTGGAGAAACAATGCGTAATGGAGAGTATTTTTATTAGTTAAGGATTCGAGTGGGAGGTCCCCACTTAACAACTCAAACCACAAGAGTATAACCCAGAGAATATCAAAGCAGACTCGCAAAAGAGTGTCAACCCAGAGGAAGATTTGAAGCTATATAAAGAAAAAAAAGTTGGGAACCCTTAAAATTTGTATAAAGGAAATATGGATAAAAATTGGCCTCGTGACCCTTCTCTCTCCTCTCTGACAGTAGGACAGGTGGTAACATTTTATTGGTCAGAGGTGAAATCAACAACCTGACAATGTGAGCATGATACGTGGCAGGAAAATTCAATGTTTTTGTGTACCTGAATGACCCATTTATGATTGACATGTGGACCAAGCAGTGAATGACACATGATGCATGTGATGTCAACACGATGTCATCCCACAAGTTAGAGCCCATAAGGATTAATTGGTGCATGCTAAGAAATAGGCGGGCTGACTGGGCATTGGGCTAACGAGGCTTGTGTGAGAGTTGACTAAGCATGGGAGAAAAGTTATTGGCTCTTGCTACAATGGGTGGACCCCATGGTACATCTTAGCCTGCGGGATAAAGCCCAAAAGAATCTTAACTCATAGTTGAGAAATGCTCCAAGAGGAAAGAACTGGGACACATTAGACTGATAAGATAGAGTGACAACCAATAAGAGGTTGAGGTAAGGTGTACCCTACTTACAACTAAGCCTTCCAAGAGGATCCCAAAAGAAATAAAAGGAGGCATAAGCAAATGTAGTGGGATAAAGTGATCCGGGCTGAGTGCCAAGCACAAGTTGTATGCAACAAATAAAGACCAAGGGTGCATAATCACATAATGAAGAAATGAAGCCCTCATAGGCTTAAAAAGGAATAAGCACCTGAAGGCTTGAGTAGAGGTCACTGCATGTGGTCCTATTGCAGAAAGTAGGTAAAGATGCCAGGAAAAGGAGCTAAAGGCCAAAGTCGGTAGATACGGTAGCGTTTGTAGCTAAAATTAGAAGGGTTAGCAAAGTTTTTATTTGGTATTGCAATTTTCCAAAAGCGATTGTTAAAAGGCTTCAGGCCATAACCAAAGGCCTTGGATGAATGAGTCGAAAACTTGGTTTGGTGGTGTGGAAATATCTTGCATGGACAGTTGAGTTGACAACCCTAGGAGTTTGGAAGTCAAATCCAAACATAGTAGCAAGCGTGAGCATGTAATGAGTTGGTAGAAAAAAGGTTTAGTGGCACAATTTGGTAAATAATCCTCCATACATAGAAAAAATAAAACTAAATTCTGTAAAGCAAAAATAGAAAAATAAAGCAAAGAAACTCAGATTTTGAGTTTTGAACTATAAATCAGAGATTGAAGATGCAAAAAAATTCATGCAAGCATCAAAGAACAAGTTTGACACCAAAAAGATCAGCCCACAAATATTTTTAAGCATAATTCGAGTAGCAGAGTTACAGTGTCTGTGTGGATGAGAAGTAGATGAGAGGGTGTGTGGATTAGAGGCTATTAGTGCAATGTGATGTATAATGGTGGTATGCATCAAGGGTGAATCAAATACCAATATTGGTATCTTAAAGGTGTTTAGAGATGCAAAGAAGTGCATTGGTGATTGGTGAATGGGTTGATGCTACTGGTAAAGTTCAGCGTGTTCAGTAATGAGAAATTGATGAAGGTGATTTGTTCAGTAATTGGAAATTATTAAAGGTGATATCATTGGTGATTTGTTTAAGTAATCAGAGATTGCTGAAGAAGGTGCATATGATGGTTTTGGTGAATAGTTGCAGTGAGAAAAAAATGTTTGTTTATGAGGTAAGAGGTCTATTGGTTCTAGTTTGAAATGGATTAAAAATGAATCAAAAGGGCTAGAAAGTGGTAGCTTACAAATCAGGGGTTGTAGCTCCTTTCAAAGGGAGTTGGTAAATCATTAGGGACAAGAGTCCCTTTTAGCATGTTGGGTGTGGAGCTTGATTATCTTCTTGATTAAGAGGTCTCAGCTGCATTGGATCCCAATTCTTAAACGGGTTGACAATGACTCCCGTATGATCGCTGCTAGGGGGTCCAAGGGGGGTGACAACTACTTTTAAAGACCCCCCTCGGCTTGGGTTCAGGGGCAACGTCCCTGAAGCTAAAAATAGATGAAAATTGTGCTGTAAAATATTGTAATTTTGTAGTCAATCTAGGCCGTTCATTAGGCGAATGATCTGCCGGTAGAAGTTATGTTAATTTAGGGTTTTTTGCCCTATAAGGCAACCCTCATTTTATATGAGGGAATTGTATTACAATTATGCATGATTATTCTTATAGAGAGAGAGGAGGCTATGTGAAAGAAAAGAGGAAATTACAATGGATTTTCTGTAGATTGTATCTCTTCATTTTGCTCGATAATATAAAGAAGGACTAGTTGTTTCTCTGTGGATGTAGCCCAAATTGGGTGAACCACGTATATATGTGTCTCTCTTGTTTTATGCATTTCTGTATTTATGTTTCCGCAATATTTTATTTGTTCCATTTCTTTGTAAAATATATTTTTCTAACCACTGGTATCAAAGTCAAAGGTCTATTTGGCTGATAAACTCACAGGAGAGAAGGGTTCTTGGTTCAACTGGGAGCAATAGAGAAAGATGGTAGGTTTAGGGTCAAGAAATTTAACGGCCAAAACTACCAGCTGTGGAAGATGCAGTGGAAGATTATTTGTATCAAAAAGATCTGTACCTACCATTGAGTGGAAAATCAGATAATTTGACGTGTATGACAGATGCAAAATGAGAGATTCTCAACAGAAAGGCACTAGGGACAATATGGTTGTGTTTGGCAGCGTTAGTGGCATTCAACATTTCAAAGGAAATGACAACATAAGGTTTAATGACGACATTGACCAAACTATATGAAAAATATTGGCTTCAAATAAGGTATTTCTTATGAAGATTCTATTTAATATGAAGATGTCAAAAGGCAGATCCATTGTTGATCATTTAAATGACTTTAACATGGTTACTAGTTAGTTAAGTTCCATAGGAGTAAATTTTGATGATGAAGTTAGGGCTCTATTATTTCTGTGTTCATTTCCAGAAAGTTGGAATGACTTAGTTATGGCTATTAGTAACCTGTCTTTGGATCTAGCACTTTAAAGTTTGATGATGTTGTTGGTGCCATCCTTAGTGAGGAAATGCGATGGAAAAGCTCTAGTGAGACATTAGGTAATGCTTTGACTGCAGAGACTAGGGGAAGAAAAATGTAAAGAGGAAATATCCCATGAAATCACAATAAGTCAAGAAAAGGCATATCCAAATCCAGATTAGGTATAGTGTGCTGGAAATGTGGGAAGAAATGACACCTGAAGAAAGATTACAAATCTTGGAAAGGAAAAGAAGGAGATGGACAATAAGAGAACAATCATGAAATAGCTGTGATAGGTGATGTCTTGTAAGATGCTTTGATTCTTTCATTAGAAAACATTATTGATGCTTGGTTCGTAGATTCATGGGCTTCATTCCATGCTAAACCTGATAGGAAACATTTTTATGACTATGTTCAAGGAGATTTTGGACATGTTCATTTGGGTGATGATAATCCCTGTAAAATCATTGGAATGGGTAAGGGTTTTATAAAGAAACAAAATGGAAACAAATGCATATTGAAGGAGGTAAGGCATGTTATATATCTGAAGAAAAATCTAATTTCAACAGGGTAGTTAGGTGGTGAAGGTTGTGTAACTATATTCATAGACAAAACCTGGAAGGCCACTAAAGGAGCCCTGGTAATAGCAAAAGGAGAAAAGGTTGGTACATCATATTTATGTAGTGATATTTCTAATTTTGTCAATTATTTAACCTCTACAGGAGAAGATATGACATTGTGGCATCATAGGCTCGGACACATGAGTGAGAAAGGGATGCAGATTCTTCACTCAAGAAATTTGTTTCCAGGTTTGAAGCATGTTGATTTGGATTTCTGTCAGAATTGTGTTTACAAAAAACATAAGAGAGTCAAATTTATCAGAGTTGGGAAGGAAAATAAGAGAGAAAAATTAGAGCTTGTGAATACATATGTATGGGGACCATCTCATGTATTATCTCTTGGTGGCTCTCATTATTATGTTACTTTTATTGATGACGTGAATAGAAAAACCTAGTTTTATTGTATTCGAAACAAATATGATGTATTTGATACTTTCCAGAAATGGAAAGCTTTGGTTGAGAATGAGACAGGAAAGAAGTTGAAGTGTCTGAGATCAGATAATGGAGGTGAATACTATAGCAAAGAGTTTGATAATTACTGTTCAACACATGGAATTCGTAGACAAAAGACAATTCCATGAATGCCACAGGAAAATGGCGTGTCATAAAGGATGAATAAGACAATCATGGAGCTCGTAATTTGCATGAGATTGCATGCAGAAATACCCTTAAAATTTTGAGCAAATGCGGTAGATATCACTGTTTATCTAATAAACATAGGGCCTTCAAGTTCTTTGGATGGTGGTATTATAGAGGAAGCATGGATAGGTAAAAAGGTAAACTAATCATTTTTAAATACTTTCGGGTGTGAAGCCTTTGTCCACATTAATAAAGAAAATAGAACAAAGCTTGAGGCAAGATAAAAGAAATGTATATTTATTGGATATGGTGTTAATGATTTTGGTTATCGCTTATTTGATTATGAAAATAAAAAAATCATTAGGAGAAGATATGTCATATTCAATGAAAAGGTCTTGTATAAGGATCAAATGCAGGAAAAGAAACATGAAAAGGAAAACAAAGAATATGCAGTGCTTGATGAGACCATAGAAAAAGTAAAGGTGCCTGAAAATCATAATGATCATTAGCCACAACAACAACAACAAACACAACAACAACATGCACCTCAAACACCTGAAAGTGGTGTTAGAATATCTACAAGGATAAGTAGACCCGCTAAATGATACTCTCCTTCATTATATTATGTATTGTTGATTGATTTTGGTGAATCATAAATATATGAAGAAGAAATGCAGATAGAAACCAAGAAGAAGTGGGAGCAAGCCATTGAAGAAGAGATGGACTCCTTGATGCATAACCAGACTTGGGACTTAGTCAAGTTGCCTGCAGGTAAAACAACATTGCAAAATAAATGGGTTTATAGGTTAAAGGAAGAAGATGGAGGAAAACATAGGTATAATGATAGACTTGTGGTGAAGGGGTTTTCACAAAATAACGATATATAATTTTATGAAATTTTTTCTCCTCTTGTTAAAATGACTTCAATCATATCTATTTTAAGTATAGTGGCAGCAAAAGATTTTCATCTTGAGCAGTTAGATGTAAAGACAACTTTTCTCCATGGGGATTTGGAAGAAGACATATATATGCAACAACCAAAAGGGTATGATGTCAAAGGGAAGGAAAAATTAGTGTGCAGGTTGAAGAAGATCTTGTATGGCCTAAAATGGGCTCCAAGGCAATGGTATCTAAAATTTGACAAGTTTATGTTTGAACAAGGTTATACTAGATGTCATTCTAATCACTATGTTTATCTTAAGAAACAAAATGATGACAACTATATTATATTGCTATTCTATGTAGATGACATGCTTGTTGCAGGGTCTAACATGTAGGAAATAAATGTTCTCAAAGGAAAATTGGAAAATTCATTTGCAATGAAGGATTTGGGTGCTGCAAAACAAATTTTTGGTATTATGATAACTAGAGACAGGAAAAATCACAAATTAACTTTATCTTAGAGTGAGTACATAGAAAAGGTGTTGGAAATATTTAATATGTAAAATGTAAAACCCGTTAGTACACCTTTTGCTATCCATTTCAAACTAAGTAAGGAGATGTGTCCCAAGACCCAGGAAGAGATGGATTATATGTGTAAAGTCCCATATGCATCAGCAGTTTGAAGCTTAGTGTATGCAATGGTCTGCAAAAGGATCTATATTACACATGTAATGGGAGTTTTAAGTAGGTATATGAACAATCCAAGAAGAGAGCATTGGATAGCAATGAAGTGGATTCTCAAATATTTGAGAGGTACCACAAATCAAGAATTATGATTTGGCGGTTCAAACATTTCTCTATAGGGATATGTTGATGAAAATATCGCAGGTGATAGAGATAATAGGAAGAGCACCATAGGGTATGTGTGTACTGTAGGTGGAACAACTATCAATTGGGTTCCAAAATTGCAAAACATTGTTTCACTTTCAACAATGGAAGCATAGTATGTTTCTACTATAGAGGCTAGTAAGGAAATGATTTGGTTACAAATGTTTATGGATGAGTTGGGCAAGAAGTAGGAGATGGGCGGGTTATACAGTGACAACCAAAGTGCCATTCATCTTGCAAAAAAATCAACATTTCATTCCAAGAATAAACATATACAACTCAAGTACCACTTCATACATTTAGTATTGGAAGATGGACAATTAAAGCTAGAAAATATACACACTAGCCAGGATCCTGTAGACATGTTAACAAAAGGGTTAACCAGGGGGAAACTGAGATCCTTCTCTGTTTCAATAGGTATTCAAGTATGATGATGAAGATGAGAAACAACTAGGTCTAAAATGGAAGCATTGTCCAGAAAAAGAAGCGGTGGTGGAATTGCTATAATCAGTCACCAAGTGGGAGATTGTTTGGTGTGGAGCTTGATTATCTTCTTGATTCAGAGGTCTCAACCGTATTAGACCCTAGTTTCATAGAAGTCTTGAACAAAATGTCTGGAAGAGTCCAGTTTATTTTCAAAGTTTTAGCATAGGAGATGCTGGTGATGACCTAATAAAGGGATGCAATCCATGATATTTTTCTACATAAAATCGATTTCAATCTATGACTTGCTAAGGGATAAACATAAGCAAACTATTATGCTAACTTTGGCAATTACGGTTAAATGTATTTTAGTTTTACAGTGACATAGACAAGAATTTCTTGAGATTGGAGACAATTTTTGTCTCTGTGATAATAAGTCCCTTCTTCTAATAGCTTATTTTGATAAGAAACATATAAAAGAGAACTAGAGGCGAGGAAACAAATTGAGATTTTAGTTCTAATGTTTGTACTTGAACAATAATTGTATGAAGGTATAGGTGGTATCCTATATTCGTTTGGTTTGATTCTCAAAGTATGCAAATCATATTCTTCTGTAAATCAGGGGCAACATAAATGACGAGGTAGAACTGGTGGATAATCATCAAATTATTGTCAAATGGGCTTCTACCTCTTTCATGTGGGCTTATAATTTTATATCTCCCTCAAGAATATAATAGAATTGAATTGCTAATTATACCAAAAAAGAGGAGAGAATACCATAAATAAATAGAATAAAGTACTTTGGACAAATAATAAAGTATAGTTATTAATGATTATGTTTCGTTATATATTAATAGTTCAATAGGATAATAAAATCCATGCTTATATGGTTATAAACAATATTTTTGTTCCAAAATAAAACAAAGATAAAAATTCCTACGATACAACATAATTTTTTTCTACAAAACTAGAACATAAAGTACTTGGTTTTTTGCTGCTGTGTGGTCAGGTTGACAGGAGGATGAGGTGTCTGACATAATTCCTCCAGTGTCGATGAATTCGTCCAACACCTACAAGGTATAATAACTCCTACAACACCCAACAAACCTGCAAAAAAAAATCAACATTGGCAAGAAAATAATACGAAAACAATTTTTTTTTATCTACAAAATAGGAACATAAATTACTTGGTTTTTTGTTACTCTGTGGTCGTATTGAGAAGAGGATGAGGAGCCTAACAAAATTCCTCTAGCACTGACAAGGTGCAATAACTCCTCCGATGTCCAACAATGCTGCAAAAACCAAAAAAAAAATCAACAATTGCAAGAAAACAATCTGAAAAAACATCAAATAACTACTGAGAATTTTGAAAGTGAACTTGCAAAAATTCCTCTAGCGCAACAACACAAATTTATGCTTACCAAAACAGTTCCAAAGAACAATGCAAACAAACAAAAATTCCAAAACAACAGTTTCGAAACACAATATCGAAGAAAAATAGTGTGAAAACTCTGCAACGGGCTCACGACCCACACACACACACACACACATATATAAAATTTCAGCTGAAAAACCCAGTTGCTAGATTTTTCCTCCACTGGCAAAAAATATGTTGCATCGTATTCAAGGTTGTCGTTAATTTAAATGGCCAATTTTTCAGAAAGTTAAATTTAATTGTTCGACGGAAAAATATTAAATAGTTTTCCAAAAAATAGTTTAGTTCAGCTGAAAAAGTAAAATTATGAATTTTTCGTGAGCAATTCTCACAAAAGTGTAACCCAACTTCACATTTTTATCCAAAGCTAAATTTGTTGGAGGAGCTTTGGTGCATATTTAAGTTTTCCGCATTGCCAAAATGTAGTGGAATTGTTAGTGGTGCAGCCATCAAGAGGATTTTATTGGTTCAAGATTCGAGCGGGAGGTACCCACTTAACAACTTCGACTGCAAGAGTATAGCTCAAAGAATATCAAAGAAAGCTCATAGGAGAGTGTCGACTCGGAGGAAGATTTGAGGCTGTGCAAAGAAAAAATAGCTAGGAACACTTAAACATTTTATAAAGGAAATATGGAGAAAAAATTGCCTCGGGATCCTTCTTTCTCCTCTTTAACAATAAGACAGGTGGCAACATTTTATTGGTTAGAGGTGACATTAGCAATAGACCAGTAGGAGCATGATATGTGGAAAGAAGATTCAACGCTTTTGGGTAGCTGAATGGCCCATTTCTTAGTGACATGTGGACAAATCAATGGATGACACATGGTGTAAGTGATGTCATCTCGCAAGACAGAGCCTAGAGGGATTAAGTGGTGCATGCTAAGAAATAGGCGGGTTGAATGGGCGTCATGATGGAAAGGCTTGTGTTAGAGATGACTAAGCCTAGGAAAAATGCTATTAGATCTTGCTACAGTGGGTGGACCCCATGTTATAGCTTAACCCGCAGGACAAATCCTAGAAGAATCTTAAGGAACAATTGAGAAATGTGTCGGGACATGTTGGAATGACAAGGAAGAGTGAAAACCAATAAGAGGTTGAGATAAGGCAAACCCAACTTATAGCTAAGCCAACCAAGAGGAGCCTGAAAGAAATAAAAGGAGGCATAATCAAACATAGCAGGATAAAGGGTTTCAAGCCTATTGCAAGGCACAATTTGTATGCAACAAGTAAATACCAAGGGCACGAGAGCACATAATGAAGAAATTAACCCCTCGCAAGCTTAAAATGGAATAAGCGATTGAATTCTTGAGTGTAGGTCACCGCATGTGGTCCAATGGAAAAAAATAGGTAAAGGTGCCAACAAAAGGAGCTAAAGGCTAAAATCGACATATCCGATAGCATTTGTAGTTAAAATTAAAAGGGGTCACACAATTTTTATTTGGCAGCGTAGTTTGGCAGCAACAATTGTTAGAAGGCTTTGGGCTCTAACTAAAGGCTTTGGATGAATGAGTCAACATCTTGGTTTAGTAGTGTGGTAATGTATTGCATGGACAATTGAGTCAATAAATCTTGGAGTTTGGAAGTTAAATCCAAACATAGTAGTAAGTGAGGGCATGTAACAAATTCGTAGAACAAAAAATTTAGTGGCACAATTTGGTGGTTAAGCCTCCAAAAGTAGAAAAACTACAACTAAGTTCTGTAAAATGCTGGAATATCAAAATTAAGCAAAAAAAGCTTAGAGTTTGAGTTTTGAATTGCAGATAAGAGATTGAAGGCTTAAATAAAAATGCATAATACTAAATTGAATAGGACAATGGAAAAATATAGTGGATTCATGCAATCATCAAAGAATAAGTCTCACACCAAAAATATCTATCCAAAAATATTTATAAGTAGAATTCGAGCAACAAAGTGACAATGTGTGTGAGGATGAGAAGTAGATGGGAGGGTGTGTAGATTAGAGGTTGTTGGTACAACATGATGCATAATGGTGGTATGCATCAAGGGTGAATCAAAGACCAATCTTGGTATTTGAAAGGTGTTATAGAAATGAAAAGAAGTGCATTGGTGATTGGTGAATGGATTGATGCAACTGCTAAAGTTTGGTGTGTTCAGTAATGAGAAATTTCTGAAGGTGATTTTGATGGTGATTTGTTTAGTAATGAGAAATTGTTGAAGCTGATCTTGTTGGTGATGTGTTCAGTACTCAAAGATTATTGGAGAAGGAGTGTATGGTGGTTTTGGTGAGTAGTTGAAGTGAGAAAATTTTGTTTGTTTATGAGGTAAGAGTTCTATTGGTTCTAGTTTGAAATATCGATGAAAAATGAATCAAAAGGGACAATAAGTGGTATCTTGTAGATCAAGGGTTGTAGATCCTTCCTGTGGGTGTTCGTAAATGCTTAGGGGCAACATTCCCTTTCAACACAGGATGATAAATGAGCAGGGGAAAGAGTCCCTTTCAATAGAGGATAATAAACGAGGAGGGGAAAGAGTCCCTTTTAGCAAGGCTGATAAACGAGTAGAGGAAAGAGTCCCTTTCAGCAAAGGCTGGTAAACAAGTAGGAGCAATAGTCTCTTTCAATGAAGGTTGATAAATAAGAAGGGAGAGAAGTTTCTTTTAGAAGTAGCTGATAAACCTACAAGTAATAGCTTGTGGGGCATTGATGTAATCAACTTGAAGCTTGTAATAAAAGGAATATTAGTATCTTGTGTATATATTGCTCATGTGCTTGGTGATTATGTTATGTTTTACATGATTGATTTGTGTTGCTGATCCATGAGCAATTTCTAAAGTGATTGAAAAGTAAAATTTGTGAAAATTTGTATAATTTGGCCACACTACTGATTCACTCCCCCTCTCAGTAGTGTCATGGTTTCCATTGTTTCTAACAATCAGTATCAGAGCTAGTGTCCTTAAGAATCATTTTAACAACTGGAAGGAAGATTACAGATCATGAAAAAACATGATTGGATTACCTCAGATGGAGTTCCATTTTTGAATGACTCAAATTATACAACTTAGAAGGTAATAATGAGAATCTATTTGCAAGCTCTTGATTTGGATGTATATCTATATGTGGATGGTGGAGTAATAAATGATAAGTTTGATAAACAAGCTAGGAATGAAATCATGAGAGGGTTGTCTAAGTTAGATATTGATAAAGTAATATATTGTGAGACTTAAAAGGAGATATGGGACAAATTGCAGTACATGTACCATATAAACATGCAAGTTGCATGTGATGTCAAGAGGCTTACCCTAGGGGAAGGAATAGTTAAAGATTCAAAGAGTGTTGGGGAGGCCAAATTGCTAACCAACACCCAGAGGAGATGTAATATGCAACTAAGTTGTTGTTTTGTTGTTACTATTAGACAATAGGCCATTTGTCTTAAAATTGCTTGACTACAAGTACTGGTGAAAGGTGAAAGTGAGATTTTGTCATCAAGTTTTAGTGAAGAAAGGACCACGGTCTTGATAGTAATAGAAGACCTTGAGAATGGTCAAGAAGACAATGGTTCCACCTTTGGTGAAGAGGAATAAAGGAAAACTTGTGTGTCAATAGAAGAATCCATAGAGTCATCAAGGGATAAAACTCTTGAAAAAGATGTGAGTGAAATTGACACTTGTTGTGAATCGAGTTGCTCCTCTATTGACTTGGAAGATATAGAAGAGAATATTTATTTGAAGAGGAAACTTATATAAGCTCTTGAGAAGATTGAGAAATTCAAAGAAAATAATATGGACCCACAAATTTGGGTAAAGGAAGATCCCACAACACTAGTGGCAGAGAAAAGAACACAACACCAAGGAGACCAAAAGACCTCCAGAAATCAAAGGCATGGATTATGATGAGAGCCAACAAAGACAACTGCGTAGGAGATATTTTATAACTTTTAAGAGAGGTAGATCTAATAGTGCATGGTGGCAGCACAAAACAATGCTTGGTTGTGAAGATAATCAATAGAAATTTAATATGTCAGACTCCAAGATTCCCATAGTTGATCTCTCTTATATAACCTTTAATAGGAAAAAACTCCAATTAGACAAAAGGAGCAGTATCTCCACTAGTTCTTCATTGTGGTACAAGAAGAAAGAAGGCACAAACAATGAGAAAAAAGAGTAAGATGTAAATTGTATATTAGATTTAAATGGTACTAACAAAAGGAATGATCAGTTGTCTGTATGCTCACGCAATGACAAAAAGTCACCCAATCAGGCAAACTAATGCAAGAAATCAACACATATCTATGTGTGGAAGAAAAAGGAACATAATCTACTCAGGGGGAGTATATCCCTTGTTCCTCTTCATTGAAAAGAAGAGCATGGCTTCAGGGGAAGCCAAAATGGTCAAATGCAAGTAGAAGAAAGGAATATCCTAAGCGACATATGAAGTATTGAATGCCATTGTCAAATCAGATTATTGTGTTAGCCCCACACTCATTGATAATTGGTATCATTAATTCACATTAGAGAAATATTGTGGTCTAAAATGGGCCTCAAAACAAAAATGTACAACTAAAATCAATTTTATAAGAACCAATAGGATTCAAGATGATGATGTCAACCATGGGGGATGATTCACCATTTTTGGAGTAAAAAAGTAAAAAGATTAAAAATAAAAGATAAAAAAAACTGATTTTTCAACTTATCTCCCTATGGTTTTACTCAAATTTCAAACAGGAGCACCCATTGGATGCATAATTTAATTCCTCATCCAAGGGTACCCATGTTGCATACTTCTGATGGACCCTGTTACATGAAAAATGAGTAATACATGAAAAAAATGTGATTGCAATCACGTTTTTTTCATGTATTACTCATTTTTCGTGTAGCAGGGTCCATCGAAAGTATGCAACATGGTACCCTTGGATGAGGAATTTAATTCTGCATCTAGTGGGTGCTCGTGCTTGAAATTTGAGTAAAACTATAAGGAGATAAGTTGCAAATACGAGTTGAAAAAGTAGTCTTTTCTTTTTTCCCTCTAAAATTTGATGATGTAATTTAATATTATTTTATTATTTCCACTATTATTTTAATTATTCCTTAGGAGGCCCATTTCAGATCTCAAAATTTCTTTAATGTACTAGCTGTTTTCTGCAAGATATAGGAAAATGGTGTTTGTTGTGGAGTGGATTGAAATTATAAGGCCATTCTAAGTGGTAATTGGTATCATACATCAGATTTGGTGGTGAAAGGAGCATGATCAAAGGATGAGTACACTTAGTTATAGCGTTCTCAACAAATTCTCTCACTAGCATCAATTCAACAATTGGCATCATTGATCACAAAGGTGTTAACACTTGGTCTCAAAGGTACAATCAATTGGTATTTATAGCCATTAGACTCTTTGTTAGCGTATGGTGTTCATGTTGTCAATGTAGGATTGTAAGTCTAAGTGTTGGTAAATAAGTCCTAATTTATATGATTGGTTCTTGATGAGTCAAATGTATCATGATGAGTTTGCTGTCATTATAAGTATGCCAGGTGAAGTACAAGTTAAGTTGTTTAAGCAAGCATTGTTTAGAGTCCCTCTATGTTTGTTGAGTAAGCACTTCTGAGTGTTGTACTTTGTTGTTAATCAGTTGAAAATTGATGGTGTCATTCATAGGAAAGGCTGTTATGTTGCTAGAGGTCAGGTGTATGTGAATAGGCAGGCACTATTATGAAGTTAATCTTAGTTGAGACTCAGACCAATAGGAATCATTTTCTCATGGCTCAGTTGCACAAGCTGGTGATTGCTATAGCAAGAAATCCCTCTTGACTACTTGAGACAGAAAGTGGGATTAATTACTCCTTTCCATGAAACTTAATCTTCTTCATAGGATAGAGAGGGAGTTTCTTGGATTAGATCAAAGGCACTTGAGGTTTTCAACATAAGAAGAAGCAACTGGCAGGTCCATAGGATAAAGAAAACAGAAGGAGATTGTTGACAATGAGAGCATGTTAGTATCTTTTCCATTGATGTCAAATAAGGAGAATTTTATGATCAAGCAAGAGATGGAATTATAGAAAAGGACCTCAATAAAAATATAGGGAGAAGCACCCACAAAGAAGAAGAGACAATATAAGTACACTTATCTTTGATTGATCATTGGTGATGTTGTTTTGTTTGATCATGGTGTTGCCGTCAATGCCAAACAGAGAGATTATTAAAAATTTGTTGTCATTGATGGCAAAGGCAAATATTTATGGCAAAGGAAAAGCATGGAAAATTGCAATGCATTGATGATGGTGTTTTCATTGTTATCAAAGGAAAAGGATGACACAAGTGTTCAAGATTAGATACAAGAAAGATGAAGATCAACATGGATAAAGAAGGTGCATAGATTTTGGAGATATTTCTTATGCAGTAAATCATCTAAAATGCAAATGGAACCCACCTAGATGGGAAGAGATCTCAAAGATATTTTCAATGGGATGAAAAAGTTTGGAAATGGCCTCCTGGATCAAAAGATAGAGCTAGTCAAATCTATAGACCCCAAAATTCAAAATTTGTAGAGCTAAGTTGGTTGGAGGAGCTTGGTGCATAGTTAAGTTTGGCATATTGCCAAAGTATAACATAATGATTAGTGGTGCCACCATCAAAAGGATTGTGTGTAAGTGGAATTAATAGCAAAGTAGCAGGAATCAATATCATTAGCTGCAGGTAGAGCCCACCTTCCACGCCATCCTAACGAAGGTAGCCCAACGGGTCCACCTCGGGGGACTCAAAGAATGCACAAAAGTTAAGCGTTGGGATGAAACAGGTTGGAAGATGTGGAGAAATAATGTGTAATGGAGAGGGTTTTTATTAGTTAAGGATTCGAGTGGGAGGTCCCCACTTAACAACTCAAACCGCAAGAGTATAGCCTAGAGAATATCAATGCAGACTCGCAAAAGAGTGTTGACACAGAGGAAGATTTGAAGCTATATAAAGAAAAAAAGTTGGGAACCCTTAAAATTTGTATAAAGGAAATATGGATAAAAATCAACCTCGTGACCCTTCTCTCTCCTCTCTGACAATAGGACATGTGGTAACATTTTATTGGTCAGAGGTGAAATCAATAACCTGACAATGTGAGCATGACATGTGGTAGGAAAATTCAATGTTTTTGTGTACCCGAATGACTCATTTATGATTGACATGTGGACCAATCAGTGAATGACACATGGTGCAGGTGATGTCAACATGACATCATCCCACAAGTTAGAGCCCATAAGGATTAAGTGGTGCATGCTAAGAAATAGGTAGGCTCACTGGGCATCGGGTTAACGAGGCTTATATCAAAGTTGACTAAGCCTGGGAAGAAAGTTATTGGATCTTGCTACAACGGGTGGACCCCATGGTACAACTTAGCCTACAGGATAGAGCCCAAAATAATCTTAACTCACAGTTGAGAAATGCTCCAGGAGGAAAGAACCGGGACACATTAGACTAATAAGATAGAGTGACAACCAATAAGAGGTTGAGGTAAAGTGGACCCTGCTTACAACTAAGCCTTCCAAGAGGATCCCAAAAGAAATAAAAGGAGGCATAAGAAAATGTAGTAGGATAAAGGGATCCGGGCTTAGCGCCAAGCATAAGTTGTATGCAATAGATAAAGACCAAGGGCGCGGGAGCACATAATGAAGAAATGAAGCCTCACATGCTTAAAAAGGAATAAGTGTCTGAAAGCTTGAGCAAAGGTCACTGCATGTGGTCCTATTGCGGAAAGCAAGTAAATATGCCAGGAAAAGGAGCTAAAGGCCAAAGTCGGCAGATACGGTAGTGTTTGTAGTCAAAATTACAAGGGTTAGCAAAATTTTTAGTTGGTATTGCAATTTTCCAAAAGTGATTGTTAAAAGGATTTGGCCCATAACCAAAGGCCTTGGATGAATGAGTCGACAACTTGGTTTGGTGGTGTGGCAATATCTTGCATGGACGGTCGAGTCAACAAATCTTGGAGTTTGGAAGTCAAAGCCAAACATAGTAGCAAGAGTGAGCATGTAATGAGTTGGTAGAACAAAGTTTAGTGGCACAATTTGATATATAAGCCTCCATAAATAGAAAAAATAAAACTAAATTCTGTAAAGAAAAATTAGAAAAATTAAGCAAAAAAACTCAAATTTTGAGTTTTGAAATATAGATCAGAGATTGAAGATGAAAAAAATTCATTTGAACAAGACAAAGGAAAAATATAGTGGATTCATGCAAGAATCAAAGAACAAGTCTAACACCAAAAATATCAGTCCACAAATTTTTTTAAGCATAATTCGAGTAGTAGAGTTACAGTGTCTGTGTGGATGAGAAGTAGAGGAGAGGGTGTATGGATTAGAGGCTATTAGTGCAATGTGATGTATAATGGTGGTATGCATCAAGGGTGAATCAAATACCAATATTGGTATCTTAAAGGTGTTTAGAGATGCAAAGAAGTGCATTGGTGATTGGTGAATGGGTTGATGCTACTGGTAAAGTTCAGAGTGTTCAATAGTGAGAAATTACTGAAGGTGATTTTGATGGTGATTTGTTTAGTAATGAGAAATTACTAAAGTTGATATCGTTGGTGATTTGTTTAAGTAATCAGAGATTACTGAAGAAGGTGTGTATGATGGTTTTGGTGAATAGTTGTAGTGAAAAAAAAAATGTTTTTTTATGAGGTAAGAGGTCTATTGGTTCTAGTTTGAAATGGATGAAAAATGAATCAAAAGGGCTAGCAAGTGGTAGCTTACGAATCAGGGGTTGTAGCTCCTTCCAATGGGTGTTGGTAAATCTTTAGGGGTAACAGTCCCTTTTAGCATGTTGGGTGTGGAGCTTGATTATATTCTTGATTTAGAGGTCTCAGCTGCGTTGAATCCCAATTCTTAAATGGGTCGACAGTGATACCCATATGATAGCTGCCAGGGGGTCCAAGGGGGGGCAACAACTACTTTTAAAGCCCCCGCTCGGTGGGGGTTCAAGGGCAGTACCCCTAAAGCTAAAAATAGATGAAAAATTGTCCTATAAAATATTGTAATTCTGTAGTCAATCTAGGCCGTTCATTAGGTGAATGATCTGTTGATAGAAGTTATGTTAATTTAGGGGTTTTTTCCCTATAAGGCAACCCTTAGTTTATATGAGGGAATTGTATTACAGTTGTTCATGATTATTCTTATAGAGAGAGAGGAGGCTATGTGAGAGAAAAGAGGAAATTACAATGGATTTGCTGTAGATTGTATCTCTTCATTTTGACGGATAATATAAAGAAGGACTAGTTGTTTCTTTGTGGATGTAGCCCAAATTGGGTGAACCACGTACATATGTGTCTCTCTTGTTTTATGCGTTTCTGTATTTGTGTTTTCACAATATTTTATGTGTTCCATTTCTCTGTAAAATATATTTTTCTAACAACTGGTATCAAATTTGAAGGTCTATTTGGCCGATAAACTCATAGGAGAGAAGAGTTCTTGGTTTAACTAGGAGCAGTGGCGAAAGATGGTAGGTTTAGGGTTGAGAAATTTAATGGCCAAAACTACCAGCTGTGGAAGATGCAGATGAAATATTATTTTTATTAGAAATATCTGTACCTACCATTGAGTGGAAAATCAAATAATCTGATGTGTATAACAGATGTAGAATGATAGATTCTCAACAGAAATGCATTAGGGACAATATGGCCGTGTTTGGCAGCATCAGTGGCATTCAACATTTCAATCGAAATGACAACAAAAGGTTTAATGACGACATTGGCCAAACTATATGAAAAACTCTTGGCCTCAAATAATGTATTTCTTATGAAGAGTCTATTTAATATGAAGATGTCAAAAGGTGGACCCATTGCTAATCATTTAAATGACTTTAACACGGTTACTAGTTAGTTAAGTTCCGTAGGAGTAAATTTTGATGATGAAGTTAGGGCTCTATTATTTCTGTGTTCATTTCCAGAAAGTTGGAATGGCTTAGTTATGGCTATCAGTAATCCTGTCTCTAGATCTAGTACTTTAAAGTTTGATGATGTTGTTGTGCCATCCTTAGTGAGGAAATGCGATGGAAAAGCTCTAGTGAGACATTAGGTAATGCTTTGACTGCAGAGACTAGGGGAAAAAATGGAAAGAGGAAGGATCCCATGAAATCACAATAAGTCAAGAAAAGGCATATCCAAATCCAAATTATGGATAGTGTGTTGGAAATGTGGGAAGAAATGACACTTGAAGAAAGATTGCAAATCTTGGAAAGGAAAAGAAGGAGATGGACAAGAAGAGAACAATCATGAAATAACTGTGACAAGTGATGTGTTGCAAGATGTTTTGGTTCTTTCATTAGAAAATATTATTGATGCTTGGTTGATTGATTCAAGGGCTTCATTCCATGCTACACCTGATAGGAAACATTTTTATGACTATGTTCAAGGAGATTTTGGACATGTTCATTTGGGTGATGATAATCCCTGTAAAATCATTAGAATGGGTAAGGGTTTTATAAAGAAACAAAATGGAAACAAATGGTTATTGAAGGAGGTAAGGCATGTTATAGTTTTGAAGAAAAATATAATTTCAACAGGGCAGTTAGGTGGTGAAGGTTATGTAACTATATTCATAGACAAAACCTAGAAGTTCACTAAAGGAGCCCTAGTAATAGCAAAAGGAGAAAAGGCTGGAACACCATATTTATGTAGTGATATTTCTAATTTTGTCAATTATTTAACCTCTACAGGAAAAGATACGACATTGTGGAATCATAGGCTTGGACACATGAGTGAGAAAGGGATGTAGATTCTTCACTCAAGAAATTTTTTGCCAGGTTTGAAGCGTGTTTATTTGGATTTATGTGAAAATTGTGTTTACGGAAAACATAAGAGAGTCAAATTTATCAATGTTGGGAAGGACAATAAGAGAGAAAAATTAGAACTTGTGAATACATATTGATGGGGACCATCTCATGTATCATATCT
The DNA here is from genome assembly GCA_000404065.3 of Pinus taeda. Lineage (NCBI taxonomy): Eukaryota > Viridiplantae > Streptophyta > Pinopsida > Pinales > Pinaceae > Pinus > Pinus taeda. The sequence continues at coordinate 10,026 of APFE031546072.1, read as the reverse complement.
TGGTGGCTCTTGTTATTATGTTACTTTTATTGATGATGCAACTAGAAAAACCTAGATTTATTGTATTTGAAATAAATATGATGTATTTGATACTTTCCAGAAATGGAAAGCTTTGGTTGAGAATGAGACAGGAAAGAATTTGAAGTATCTCAGATCAGATAATGGAGGTGAACACTGTAGCAAAGAGTTTGATAACTACTTTTCAAAACATGGAATTCGTAGAGAGAAGACAATTCCATGAATGCCACGGGAAAATGGCGTGTCAGAAATGATGAACATGACAATCATGGAGCACACAATTTGCATGAGATTGCATGCAGAAATACCCTTACAATTTTGAGAAAATGTTGTAGATACTACTGTTTATCTAATAAACATAGGGCCTTCAAGTTATTTGGATGGTGGTATTCTAGAGGAAGCATAGACAGGTAAAAAGGTAAACTACTCATTTTTAAATACTTTCAGTTTTTAAGCCTTTGTCCACATTAATAAAGAAAATAGAACAAAGCTTGAGGCAAAATAAAAGAAATGTATCTTTATTGGATATGGTGTTAATGATTTTGGTTATCACTTATATGATTATGAAAATAAAAAAATCATTAGGAAAAGATATGTCATATTCAATGAAAAGGTCTTGTATAAGGATCAAATGCGGGAAAAGAAACATGAAAAGGAAAACAAAGAATATGCAGTGCTTGATGAGATCATAGAAAAAGTAAAGGTGACTGAAAATCATAATGATCATTAGTCACAACAACAACAACAAAAACAACAACAACATGCACCTCAAACACCTGAAGTGGTGTTAGAAGATCTACAAGGATAAGTAAACCCCTTAAACAATACTCTCCTTCATTATATTATGTATTGTTGATTGATTTTGGTGAATCAGAAAGATATGAACAAGCAATGCAGATAGAAACCAAGAAGAAGTGGGAGCAAGCCATGGAAGAAGAGATGGACTCCTTGATGCATAACCAGACTTGGGACTTATTCAAGTTGCATGCAGGTAAAACAACATTGCAAAATAAATGGGTTTACAGGGTGAAGGAAGAAGATGGAGGAAAACATAGGTATAATGATAGAATTGTGGTGAAGGGGTTTTCACAAAAGAAAGGTATATCATTTGATGAAATTTTTTCTCCTATTGTTAAAATGACTTCAATCATAACTATTTTAAATCTAGTGGCAGAAAAATATTTGCATCTTGAGTAGTTAGATGTAAAGACAACCTTTTTCCATGTGGATTTGGAAGAAGAAATATATATGCAACAACCACAAGGGTATGATGTCAAAGGGAAGGATAAATTAGTGTGCAAGTTGAAGAAGAGCTTGTATGGCCTAAAATGGGCTCCAAGGCAATGATATCTAAAATTTGACAAGTTTATGTCTGAACAAGGTTATACTAGATGTCATTCTGATCACTATGTTTATCTTAAGAAACAAAATTATGACAACCATATTATATTGCAATTCTATGTAGATGACATGCTTTTTGCACGGTCTAACATGTAGGAAATAAATATGCTCAAAGGAAAATTGGAAAATTCATTTGCAATGAAGGATTTGGGTGCTGCAAAACAAATCCTTGGTATTAGAATAACTAGAGACAACAAAAATCACAAATTAACATTATCTTAGAGTGAGTACATAGAAAAGGTGTTGGAAATATTTAATATGTAGAATTCAAAACCAATTAGTACACCTTTTTCTAGCCATTTCAAACTAAGTAAGGAGATGTGTCCCAAGACCCAGGAAGAAATGGATTATATGTGTAAAGTTCCATATGCATCAGTAGTTGGAAGCTTAATGTATGCAAAGCTCTACAAAAGAATTTATATTACACATGCAATGGGAGTTGTAAGTAGGTATATGAAAAATCCAGGTAAAGAGCATTGGATAACAGTGAAGTGGATTCTTAAATATTTGAGAGGTACCAAAAATCAAGCATTATGATTTGGTGGTTCAAACATTGCTCTATAGGGATATGATGATGCAAATATGGTAGATGATAGAGATAATAGGAGGAGCACCATAGGGTATGTGTGTACTGTAGGTGGAACAACTATCAATTGGGTTCCAAAATTGCAAAACATTGTTTCACTTTGAAAAATGGAAGCATAGTGTGTTTCTACTATAGAGGCTAGTAAGGAAATTATTTGGTTACAAATGTTTATGGATGAGTTGGGAAAGAAGTATTTGATGGGCGGGTTATACAGTGACAACGAGAGTGCCATTCATCTTGTAAAGAAATCAACATTTCATTCCAAGAATAAACATATACAACTCAAGTACCACTTCATACAAAGAGTGTTGGAAGATGGACAATTAAAGCTAGAAAAGATACACACTAGCCAGGATCCTGTAGACATGTTAACAAAAGGGTTAGCCAGGGGGAAACTGAGATCCTTCTCAGTTTCAATTGGTATTCAAGTATGATGATGAAGATGAGAAACAACTAGGTCTAAAATGGAAGCATTGCCCAAGAAAAGAAGCGGTGGTGGAATTACTATAATCAGTCTCCAAGTGGGAGATTGTCTGGTGTGGATCTTGATTATCTTCTTGATTCAAGGTCTTAGCCATATTGGACCCTAGTTCCTAAAGGCGACGAAAATCTTTCCAGGGAAGGGGCAGGGGGGAATGATTATTTTTAAATAGCCCCCCCTGCCGGGGGTTTGGGGGCAACACCCTCGAAGCTAGAAATAGATGAAAAATTGCCTTGTAAAATTTTGTAATTTCATAATCAATCTGGGCTGTTCATTAGGCGAACGATCTTATGGTAAAAGTTATGTTAATATAGGGGATTTTTCCCTAGAAGGCAACCCTCAATATATATGAGGAATTGTATTATGGTTGTGTATGATTATTCTAAGAGAGAGAGAGGAGGTTGTGTGAGAGCGAAGAGGAAATCACAAAATATCTGCTGTAGATTATATTAATTCATTTTGATGGATAATATAAAAGGAAGGATTGGTTGTTTTTCCATGGACATAGCCCAAATTGGGTGAACCACATATATCTGCGTCTCTCTTGTTTTATACGTTTCTGTATTTGTGTTTCCACAATATTTTATGTGTTCCATTGCTATGTAAAATATAATTTTCTAACACAAAAAAGGATGATAAACGAGTAGGGGAAATAGTCCATTTCAACGTAGCTTGATGAAAAAGTAGGGGCAAGAGTCCCTTTCAACAGAGTTTGATAAACAAGCATATGTAATAGTTCCTTTCAACAGAGGTTGATAAACGAGTAGGGGAAATAGTCCCTTTCAGTGAAGAATGCTAAACGAGCAGGGATAGAAGTTCATTTCAGTAACAACTGATAAACCTATAAGTAGTAGCTTGTGGGGCATTAATGTAATCAAGTTGAAGCTTGTAATAAAAGGAATATTGGTGTCTTGTGTATATATTTCTCATGTGCTTGGTGATTATGTTATGTTTTACTTGTTGAGTTGTGTTTCTGATCCATGAACAATTGCTAAAGTGTTTGAAAAGTATAATTTGTGAAAAATTGTATAATTTGGCCACACTATTGATTCACCCCCCCTCTAAATAATATCTTGGTTTCCATTGTTTCTAAGAGTATGTGAATGTTTCATGACACTCAAATTGGGTTGATCTTTTATGGGTTATTCACAAATTCATTGGCCAACACTAAGCTTTTGTGAATTTCGCCTTAACCAATTTGGATCCCTTGAAACTCCCCACAATATACTCAAAGAACCCTTCTTTGATACTAATATGATCCTTAAATTTTGTGGATATTTCATCACAATAGATATGATGAAATTATACTTAAAAATATGAAATCTACACTATGAGGGTTTATTTATCTTTAGATTTATGGGCCTATAAATTATTGTTTATTTCATATGTATGAAAATTATAATTATGTAGAAAATAGAGAACAACGAAATAAAAATCACAAACCACAGTTGACACAAGATATATCTTGAGAAACTCTTTTGGGAGAAAATCTATTGGGAAGGTGAGTCTGCTCTACTCTTTTTCTATGAATAAAAAACTGATGCAAGTACAAAGAAGCAAGGATTGTGGCCTACGAGCTACTATAATAGAACCAAATATCCCTCTCAACTACTTTGCTCTTCTGTAGAGCAAAATTCACTTGAAAAGAATGAAACCCATTTTCCTCCTACTAGCTTGGTTATAACATAACCTAATAACCTACTAGTGGTTAAGTTTGACTCCAACTCTTAATTGGAGTTGCAATATTGACTATTATAAAGTATTATTCATGATGATAACATGGCTAGCCCCTTTTCATGAGTAGTGGGGGAATATATGCAATTTTCTCAAATCATGGTGGTCAAATAAGAAGGTCAACTTTTGAGTGACGCAACTTTTGCATAAGGACTCCCATTCAGGCGATTCTTGTACCATTGGAAAGGTCTTTTTGTGTATAATATGAAAAAAATATGATGCAATAAAGCAATAAATTTTTACCCCCAAAAATTCCATTTCATGCCTTTAAATTCTTTTATAAGGTTTCAAGCTCAATCTGCCAAACTAGGTCCTGTCAGTAAAAATGGCCATGTGAGCTATTTCCTCTGCTTTTTCCAATATAAAAGCATTGATATGGATGAAAAACAATATAATGATCCAATCAAGATCAACCAAGAATAATTTTGAGGATATAAATGGATACAAAGATCTATTTTATGTGTGGATGTGATTTAAAGGAGGGATAGTTTCAAGAAAGTGTCAAGGAATTCCCTTCTTGATATTTCCCATGTTCCCCAAGTATTGATTTCTTGACTCCTTGGGATACGTAACTTTCCCTTGTGCTTAGTGCAATGGGTGTTGTTGTCATAGGAGGGTATTGTCCCATGGTCACATCCCATCTCTTTTTTCAAGGAATGGGTTTCATGTGATACATGAGAAGGTCTCTGGTTCTTTGAATTTTCTTTTGTCCACTTCAAGGTTGAACTTCATGCATAGTTTAAAGAATTAACCCATTGTTAATAATGTCTTATCTATTGATAAACATATTTGGATTAAACCATAATTAACCACCTTTTGATAATGTGAGACACTTATATTATTTTGGCCATGGCTTAGGTTTTTATTTTTAATTGCCTAATGTATGGCCAACACAATTTATCAATACAAACCTTTTGTCTTAAAATTAATTTTATACTCTTATCGGTTTAAATTGCTAATGTGTCTATGTGAATGAGTGTGTGTATGTATATATGTATATATTACCTTTATTTCATTTTTAGTTGTAAATAACTTGGTGTAATAAATAGGTGGAGGATTATAAACATAATCTAAATACTATCCATTACTCAATATGTTAGCACCAATCACAAGGAACATTATAACATTAGGATACGATTTTATTTGGGTAATGCCAATTGTTATGCATGTAGCATGTCATGGATGTTAAGGGCGATGTTAGTATTAAAATGACAAATGATTATTTGATATCAATGAAAAATATTATGTATGTGGTATCCACTCTGTTAAACCATAGAAAATGGAACGTGGTGTTAGAAATTAGTACTAGAGTGAATGATATGTGATGTTAGACATTAGTATTAAAGTGAATAACATGCTATAATAGTACTAGTGCTAGTACCATTGTGGATGACATGCTATGATAACATTAAAATGATGATAGTACATGAATGGCATGTAATGAGAGTTATTGAATGATATGCAATGTTCGCATTGGGTTTCAAAGTGCCAGTATTAGGTTGATGTGGGTTTTATACACTCTAGTCAACAAGGGAGGAATAGCCCAGACTGAGGCTTTTTAATAGCTCAAGTTGTTTGGTATAGCTATCCTCAATGAGTTTATAGGCATTGCTAGCCTTGGATATTTTCTTATTATGAATGAGTGAATCCGAAAACACTAATCCTAATCTAAATTAAGGTTACTCTATACTAATCTAAACTAATATATACTATTTTATGGTTAAACTAAACTACAATTTAATAATTAGTTCAACTATAAATGAAATAATGAAAGTCAAACAAGCTAACTTGATATGACTAGTCAAAGCAAGGGACTATATGTTTCATTTTAAAGAAACTATGATATGTTACATTTGTACATTTCATTTAGAAATTAGAATTCAAACTACAAAATATAATGCCATAATTCTACTACAAAATCTTGCTATAGAATCAAGTTAGAGATTTAGAAAATGAATACTATAATATATATAATAAAATGTTATTAGATCTATACAAATGTACATATTTCCAAAGAAAATGAATACTAGAAACTCATGTAACTGGTGAGTGAAATGTAAATGTATTTTATGGTAGAATATAAAGAAATGCAATATGTAAAGTAATATTTAGTTAAGTGCGACCATGAATTGAACTAATGGAAAATAATCCTTAATGTATAAGAAAAGAAAAATGGATGCTATAATGTGATCTTCTCATCTTTTGAATAGATGCAAATTGAGTTGTACCTATTCCAATGATTAACATTAGGAATCAATGCAAGATAAACTAATTGAACTAATGGAAAATAATCCTTAATGTATAAGAAAAGAAAAATGGATGCTATAATGTGATCTTCTCATCTTTTGAATAGATGCAAATTGAGCTGTACCTATTCCAATGATTAACATTAGGAATCAATGCAAGATAAACTAATTGATGCCAAAATGTAGAGGACTGTTGTAGTAATATCTTTAAAAAAAAAGGAAATCCATCCAACCAATTGTTTATGGATAAAACCAATAAACAATTACTGAGAATTAATTTTTATAGACACGTAAATTACCACAACAATCCAATTCATATGAATCTAATATGTTTAAAGTTCCAAATGATTGAGATAAAACCATAGAAATTCATAATAAATACATGTCTTGATTAACAACTAACCTCAAGACGGAAGTCATTAGAGACTATATTAATCGAATAAAAGCAAATATGAACTTAACCAAAAATAGAGATGAAATAGAATAATTATTAATTTCCTGTAGAATAAAACCATACAAACAATAATTATTATCCGCTGGATTCTAAAGAATCAAATTACGCAAAATAACAGTAGACCATAAATAATAATAACCACAAAACCATTAAAATCGCTATGAGACATCAACTAGATAAAACAAAGTTTTATACTCAAAGTATAATTCAAAAATATGAACATTCATGTATAAGTTCAAAATATTTCTTCTCCAAAATATCCCCTACAATAAAAAGGATCCCCCCACCTCTAAATACATTTCTAAGTTTTCAACATCCTCAGAATATTTTTCTATTTCCTTGATTTATGGATATGAAAAAACTAATTTTTGCTTTGAACTCTTCCATCATAATTTTTATAAAGATAAAAATACCTAAATATGCTTTCTAAATTCGATGACTTCTTCCAAAAAAAAGAAAGTCAAATCTCCTTCTGATTGGTTTGAGCAAAATTAGGTTTTTAAAATCCAATTAATGGTTTTGTTGATCTATAGAGAAGGTAATTCGAAAGGCTTCGTAACTGGATTAGTTCGCTCATGCAATAGAAAATAGATCGTTGTCTTCAGCCATGAGATATCCAACATTGTCTCATTGTCTTGGTTTTTTTCTTCCTTTTGATGTACATTGTTTCCCCTACAATCAAGATCATGCTTTGTTTAACCAAACTTGTGTAACAAATTAAGCCATTTTCAATTATCAAAATCTGCAAATCAAAATTTCTAAGTCAAAGCATAGAAGAATAACCATTTCTAAAATAAATCATCACAAGATTTTTTTAGTGCTTTCATGATTCGAGAAAAGATAAACAAGTAACTTCCATTAGAGAACTTTTGAGGTCTAAAATGGGCCTCCTAAGAAAAATGTACAACCAAAATAAAATTTATAAGAAACAATATGATTCAGGATGATGATGTCAACCATGGGGGATAATTTACCATTTTTGGGGTAAAAAAGCAAAAAGATTAAAAAATAATAAAATAATAAAACTACTTTTTCAACTTGTATTTTCAACTAATATCCTTAAGGTTTTACTCAAATTTCGAGCAGGAGTGCTCATTGGAAGCAAAATTTAATTCCTCATCCAAGGAGTACCCATGTTGCATACTTTTGATGGACCCTGTTACATGAAAAAATGTGATTGTAATAACATTTTTCATTTTTCGTGTAGAAGGGTCCATCGAAAGTATGCAACATGGGTACTCATTGGATAATGAATCAAATTCTACATCCAATGAATGTTCCTGCTCGAAATTTGAGTAAACGCATAGGGAGATAAGTTAAAAATATGAGTTGAAAAATAGTTTTTTCTTTTTTCCCTCTAAAGTTTGATGAAGTAATATAATCTTATTTTATTATTTCCATTATTATTTTATAATTTACTTAGGAGGACCATTTTAGACCTCAAAATTCCCCTATGATTGTTCTTTGTGTTTTTGTTGGGTCCCTATAATACTAGTGATTACCCCATTACTATTGTAGTTATACCCCTTATTAATATTGTTGTGCCCCTATTGCCCCCATATTGTTATTACTGTGCCCCATAGAATCCCTTTATTAT
>APFE031546063.1:41200-107945 GCA_000404065.3 Pinus taeda | reverse complement strand
TTTTTACCCTCTCCCTTAAAATAAGGTGGCTATTTGAGGTGATTTGTAAAAATGTACTATGATACAAAATATTCGCCCACTAAAAATTTAAAACCCCTTAATTTCGCCAAAGGGCGAACATTCGCCCCTAAAATTATCCTTGTAGGGACAACAACAATCAGTTCACATTATGTTTCTACATTCAAGACCATTTGTCTCTATATTCATGTAAAAGATATTTATTTTTCCTAGAATAAATCTCATTTAGTTATGAGATATTTTGATGTAAATTTTGTATAAATACTTCCTCTTTCGAAGTATTGTGGGTGGATTCCTAGACATTTCTGTAGACAATTTACTTTTGGAAATGAAGTGTTGTTGAACAAATTTTGTATGGCTGGCTGGAACAAAGTAATAAAGCAATGGACTTTTACAAGATACCAATGTCAAACGTGAAAAAATAAGTATTCTATATCTTGTGTTTTTATAGTTTTTCTGGTTTAATATATATTCATATGTGTTTCATATCTGAATGATAAACAAAAAGTTATATTTTAGAAAGAGATTTATTGTATTCTATCTTTAAAATTGTTTATTTTCTTAATGTTTTCTTCTAGACTATTATAGGTATGAAAATCTTAATTGCTCTTTGCCTTCATAGTTTGTCATTGTGACCATTTAACAAAGAATACTTAATTGTTTTTGGTTAATGAGCACCCACTTTTCATCATCTTGGGTCCTGTTGAAGGATTCTTAGTTGCCCTTTCTCCCTGTTCAAGACCATTTGACCCATTTGAAGCTATCATTTGTCTTTTGTTTAGCTATCTTGCCCTCTGAAGTTTTCCTTTGTTAAATCAACCTGATCCAGTTAAGCCATCATTTAGTTGACTCCATATCCCAATGACCTGAAATACCTCTTTATATCTATCTGCTCCCGAATTCCACCACGCAACAAAATTAAAACCCCCCAAGCTATCATAACTAGCCTAATATACCATAAAACGTAGCTAAATCATAAAGAGAGAGCCCTCTCTGAATATAGATTGGCTAGATTCTGTACTTAAAAGTTGGTTTGTGGTTACCTCAGACCCCTTTCCTTCTTCTAACAACTTCAAGGAAAATCTGAGTGATAACATAGTGGTGACCATAACGGGGAATGAAAAATTCCTCAGTTGAAATTAAAACTTTAGGAAACCAAAGAATTTTATTTTAAAGCATATTAAAGGATTTTAGAAGTTATTTTGGAAAATTTATATAAGAAAATTCATAAAAAATTGAAAACTGGCTTCAGAAAGGACTCATTACACTAGGGCTAACCCTGATCCAAATCCTCCCCTTGTGTTTGAGAACCATAATCTAATTCCTAGAATCATTAGAATGCAAGAAAGTTCATTAAGTCCCTGACCTCCATTCAGATCACATTCCTGTCCTATTAAGTTGCGTTTCCTGGAAGATATTCCTTTGGAAGAACAATTTGAACTCTCTCTCTTTAGAACCTCATCTGACAATGAATTATTAGACATAGTCCTAGATCCGGTATTCCAAAGAGAACTTGAGATCCAACAAGCCAATTTGTCAATTGACCGTTATTTGCAGAATTCTTCTTAGTCATCTCTTACCACTGAAAGCATACATGAATTTTCTGAAACCACCTCGCTTTCTACTAGTTCATCATCATTCCCTCATTCATCTGAAATCCATTCCGCTCCTTTCATCCCTTCACTTCCTCTTCAGCCAACTACCACTGAACATCCTACTACCACTTCTAGTTCCTCCTCCACAACACAAAAACCTCCTGTTACCCCAACTCCCGTTCATACTACTACTCAACCAAGAATCATGGCCAATAGATATGCTCCCATTGTGTTACCTGCTTCCCCAGGTGTTATGCCATAGGATTATCAAAGTAAGATTACCACCTTTGTTGGCACTAGAACCTACACTGCTCAACAACACACTAAGAAGATGACCGATTACTTTGAAATATATGAGATAGATATTGTTGATGTTCAAATGAGAATTTTTTCTCAAAGTTTGTCTGGAGAAGTTAGAATCTGGTTTAGAGCCTTAGCACCCAATAGTATAGACAGCCTAAGAACTCTCTATTAGCATTTATTGAATAGGTGGGATAAAACAAAAGACCCCCTTCAGATTTTATCTGAATACGAGAACCTAAGAAGACGACCCCATGAAACTGTCTAGGACTATTGCAGTAGATTTAATAGTTTGTTTAGTGCCATTCGACTAGATCTTAGGTCCCCACTTGGTTTAGCCTTAATTAAATCCCAGATGGATTTGATTATGATATGGCTTTCTATGTTAGCCTAAACATACATGATAAGATTCTTCACAATGCCTAAACATACATGATAAGATTCTTAACAATGCCATGTTCGACTCTGGTGCATCTCATAATCTCATGCCCAAGTCTGTCACGAAAAAGCTAGACCTAGACATCACTATACCGTACAAAGATTTTATTTCTTTTGACTCCAGTCAAGTGAGATGTTTAGGATTGATAAAAGACTTGTGTGTTTCATTGGTCCAATACCCTACAAAAAAAAAATTATTGGACATAGTGGTAGTAGATATACCGCCCAAATATGGCATGCTGTTGTCCAGATCTTGGGGTGCTAAGCTTCAGGGATCTCTTCAAATGGATATGTCATATGCCACTATATCGGTTTTTGGACAACCTAAGAAACTATACAGAGAAACATTGATGAAATATGTAGTAAGTAGTCAGGAAAAACACCAAAATTTCCCCATCTACTCAATACCCTCTGATATGGATTCTTTCATTCATTACAATTCAGAAACTAGTCCTTTAAATACTTTATATGTTTTAGCAGCAGAAACAAAAGAAATTGAAAAAGAAAAAAGGTCAATTGCTCAAATTCAAGAGATATCAAATGACAAATTAAAATCAGAGGGTAAAGAAAAACCAGATGAGGAAGAAAATCCTAAGACCTTAGCTAAGAAAGACTACACTACCCCAGACACAAATTATGAACATGAAATTTTATGGGAATTAGAATTTGATGGTTCAGTAAACAGGTTAGGTGTAGGGGCAGGTGCATGGGTCTACAACTTAGAGAAAGATCATGCTGAAGGCAATTCCTACAGGTTAAATTTTAAGTGCATGAATAATATGGCAGAATGTGAGGCTCTCTTGTTAGGTCTTAAACTTGTTAAAAGATTAGGAGCTATCAGGGTGTCCATCATGGGATATTCAGAATTAATAATTAAATAGATTAAAGGAACTTACTCAACCAGGGATCCTAGACTAGGATATTATAGAGGAACAGTGATAGAAATCTTCAACGCTTTTTTGAAAACCCAGCTTGCAACTATTCCTACAAAACACAACATGCAAGCCCACAGCCTGACCATGTTTGCCAGCACCTGCAAATCATCTTTTCAACCTAATCACTAGTATACTACTGAGATTAGGCATATACCAACCATCCCTGATAATCTTAAGAACTAGCAGGTCTTTGATAGTGATAAGCAGATCAATAATTTTCTAACTTTAGATGAAGAGTTTTTTAACATTAACATAGATGTTGATACAGTTACTAATTCTAATCAAATAAATGAGGTAGAAATTAACAGTTCAGAAGAGAATTCAATAAATATGCTTCGTCCTACCAAATTCACACAAGAAGAAATTTAAAACCTGAAACAAATGGACCTAGATGAAATACTTGAAGAAGAAACAGAGGTTATAAATCTAAAGGACAATCATTTACCCAAAGGATTAACTCCTTTTGCAAATTTGTTTGACTCTAATGAAATTCCCAAGAAACCTAAAATGGAGCCATTAAAAGTAGATATTGAGGAGTATAACCTAGGGACACAGGATGATCCTAAGTTGATCAAATTGCCAAAATCTTTGCTTGCTAATCAGAAGCTAAAGTATGTTGAACTTATGAGGGAATTCCAAGATGTTTTTGCTTAGAGTTACAAATATTTGAAGTGCTATGACACCTCTATCATTCAGCATACCATCCCTTTGAAAGAAAATCAAAAGCCCTTTAAACAAAAAATAAGGAGAATTAACCCTGTGTTATTACCATCAATTGAGAAATAAATCAAATGCATGTACAAGGCAGGAATTATTGCCCCTATTACATTTTCAGAATGAGTGTCCAACCTGGTACCTACTAGGAAGAAAACATGGGAAATAAGGTTATGTGTTGACCTGAGAAATGTGAATAAGGTCTCTCCTAAAGATAACTATCCTTTACCCAAAATGGATCATATTTTGCAAATGGTAGTGGGTTATTCTAGAATTTCACTTTTAGATGGGTTTTGAGGTTATAACCAAATTTTGGTTCATCCTAATGACGAAGAGAAAACTGCATTTACAACACCATGGGGTACTTTCATGTATATTAAAATGCCATTTGGACTAAAAAATGTAAGAGAAACCTTCCAAAGAGCAATGGAAATTGCCTTTGCTAAAGAAATTCATGATTTTCTTCTTATATATCTTGATAATCTAACTGTTTTTTCCAAATCAGATCAACAACACTTGGAGCATCTCAAGCAATTTTTCCTGGAGTACAGAAAGTATGGAATTTCCTTGAACCCAAACAAGTCCTTGTTTGGTCTGGAAGAAGGAAAACTTTTAGGTCACATCATTTCCAAGGATCACATTCGAATTGACCCTTCCAGGATTGGAGCTATTTTACAGATACCCCATCCAGGAAACATTAAAGAGCTTGAAGCTTTCCTAGGAAAAATAATTTTTTTGAGAAGATTCGTTTCTAATGTAGCCGAGCTTAGAAGATCATTAAATAACATGCTAAAAAAGGATTCAAATGTCAAGTGGACTGTAGAGGCTAAGCAATCATTTTAAGAAATGAAAATGGCCTTAACAAAAACATCAGTCCTTACAAGCCCAAAATTTCATAGAGACTTCAAAATATTTTCTTTTACATCAGAACACACCATAGCTACAGTTTTAGAACAAAAGGATGATCAGGGATGTGAAAAACCAATAGCCTTTTTTAGTAAAGCTCTTAGAGATGCATCATTAAAATACAAAATATTGGAGAAACAAGATTTTGCAGTGGTAAAAGCCCTTAAAGATTTCAGAGTCTATATATTATATTCCCATGTAATAGCTTATGTTCCTAATGCAGTAGTCAAAGACATCCTAACTCAGGGTGGAATTGATGGCAAAAGAGGAAAATGGATAGCTACTATCTTAGTGTATGATATAGAGATAAAACCCACCAAGCTAATTAAAGGTTAGGGATTGGCTAAACTCATGGCAGAAACTAATTGTCAAGCCCTAGACATAAATCTCATTGCAGAGCTGGATGACAAGCAGGAGATGGCGACTCCACAGATCAACCAAGCCTTTAGAGATTCACCCTAGTATGGTGATATAATTTATGTTTTACAAAACCTGTAGGCTCCTTCAGGGTTATCCAGAACCAAGAATAGGTTTTTGAAAATGAAAGCTTCAATTTTTTACATCTTAGATAATACTATTTTTTTTAAAAATCATGAAGGAATTTTGTTAAATTGTTTAGTAAAAGATGAAGCTAACAAGGCTCTCCAAGAATTTCATGCAGCGGACTATGGTGAACATTTATATTGGAAGTCAATTGCTGATAAAATCCTAAGGGCTGGATTCTATTAACCAACCTTGTTTGCAGATGTGAAGAAATTTATAACTTCTTGCCATAAATGCCAAATCTTTGAAGGTAAAAGAAAATTGTTACATTTACCCTTGAGACCTATTTCCACTAAAAACCTTTTCAACAATGGGGTGTCGACTTCATTGGAGAAATTCATCCACCCTCTTCTGGCCAACACAAATGGATACTGACTGCAACTAATTATTTCACTAAATGGATAGAGGCCATTCCCTTTAGAAAAGCCACTGACACTATTATCATAGGTTTCCTAGAGGCCAATATTTTGTCCAGAAAATGATTGCCTTCTTTCACAAATATCACATAAAACTTGGCCATTCCACAACTTACTATCCTCAAGGGAATGGACTTGCAGAATCTTCCAACAAAAGTCTCATCAATATTATCAAAAAATTGTTAGAAGAAAATAAGAAAACTTGGAATAAAAGGTTGACCAATGCTTTGTGGGTAGATAGGCTTACTACTAAGAAGTCCATTGGAACCAGTCCCTATGAACTAGTATATGGAATGGAGGCATTTTTTCCTTCATCTTTAGGAGTTCCTGTTATGAAATTACTACAAGAAGCTCAGGTGGAACCAAATGATATACAAAGAAGAAGTAACCAGACCATTCATTTACAACAAACTAGGGAGGAAGTGTACCAAAGATCCCAAGTACTGCAGGAGAAACTCAAGAAGATATTTGACAGAAGGAGCAAAGCAAAAGACTTCTATCTGGGAGATAAAGTGTTGAGATGGGATTCAAGAAGAGAGAACAAAGGAAAACATGAGAAGTTTGACTTCCTGTGGAAAGGACCATACATAATATATGCTTCCAGAGGAAACAATACATATTTTTTTAAAGATTTAGATGGTACGGAAGTTGAAGGAGGATCAGTCAATGGGCGGATGTTAAAGCATTACTTTCATTCCAGTTACTGATATTACCATGTTCGTAATTGTACATACTACATCCTTTGTAATGTTCAGTTTTGATTGGATGGTAAGTTTGTGAAGTTGAAGACTGAAGAGAAGGCCGTAAGCTTCAAAAGCATTACTGTCATACATACACATAAAGCAGCAGGAAAAAGGAAGATTGCAGAGCATAATCAAAGTCATTCAGAGACCACTGAACTACTATTCTTGACTTTCCACCAAGGAAATCCATCCCCAAGTGGAGCCATTGTTATGCCCCTATACCAATAGGTGTCATATATCATGATTGACTTGATCTAGTTCAAAAATATGTTCATACCATTATTCGCTGCAAAGGTTTTCCATATTTGTGAAAAACAAAAAATTAAAAAAATGTAAAGAGCATATGCCCTAAAATAAAAATCAAAGGGAAAAAATAATAAACAAAAGGTCAAAAAATAAAATAAAATAAACACCAAGAAAAATAAAAATACAATGAAAGTGTGCAGTTCCAAATGCCACTACTTTACTTTTGTGTAATAAATGTTATGTTCATCTTGTCACTTATGCCACAATCCATGGTAGCCAAACAGTTTAAACTTCGTTATTCCATGTTTCAATTTCATGTTTATAGAGATAGAAATAAAATCTGACCAAACTGTTTAATCTTTGCAGATAAGTAGATAGGTAGAGTGAAAAAAGAAGCTCAACAGTTTAATCTGAGCCGTTGGATGTAATAAGTGTAGATTTAGATAGGAGTTCATATGTAAAAAATAAGAAAGTTTGGTAAGGGTTTTCCAATCTAAGTGCACCCTAATAAAGAAGTGAAAATGCTAGGTTAAGTAGGTAGGGTAAGTAGATGGTGGTTGCAGAATAAATGTGTGGTGAATGGTTAAGTTCAATGCTTAAATCTTTTGCCTTCATCACTTGGACAAGGCATGTATCCCATAAATTTTCACTAATTCCCTAAGTGCTAAAGGTAATTACCAAAGCTGGAGGGGCTCAGAGCATTTCTCTGACTTTTGGAGGGATAGGACCCTCGGCCCAATAATTGGAAATGCCTAAAGTACTTAAGTCCCTTTCATCAACATTACCCCCCCATAAAATCACTCATTCCCTTGATAAAATTTTTCCTAAGTAAAATCCTATTTTACTTAGGTAAATTGAAATAATTCCTCATAAAAACCCTCTTATGGACTTTATCCTAAGTTAATATGTTGTATGATGAAATACTTTCAAAAAACATTAGACTTAGCACTTTCCCATTCGTTTGATCATATTAACCACTAATATTATTATTATGTAATTCCCAAATAAAACACCATTATCCACGCCTGTATTATTATATACAAAACCCAAAAATTTTACATATCTTGCCCCAATTGTTAAATATAACTGTAAATCAAATAATAAATGGGATTAATTAGCTAATCTATAGTTAATTAAGAACCCGACCTCCCCACCATGCTAATGAGAATTAAGTAAGTCACCAGGACTAGTTAATAACTTAGCGACCAATCAAATCGCCCTCAATATGATTAAGTCTTTTAATTAAATCGGGCCCACTCCTGTTATACATCAGTCATGTCATTGCCATGGCTACCATTTGATGGATCCTTCAGATCTGACGAACCTCGCTCTTATCGCACGAGCCTTTTGGTCGACCTTTAGCACGCAATGTGAGCAGTTTTGTGAACAGTGTCGATGCTACGTGTCGAGAAACGTATGGAATCGCACGACTCCCCCCAAATAACACCTACCCTCCATAAGCAGTCCGATGAAACCCGCTTACCGCCTCATGCTAACAACAAAATGTCAAGTCACCCATGTTGACTTAACCCGTCCGTGTCACGAAACTCGCCAAAAACTTTGACCTTTCATAAAATAACAAAGTTAATCCATTTTTTGTCCTTATTCTGAAAAACTCATGCATGCAGCGAGTACGTGGAAATCGACCAACTCATACTAAAACCATCAACAAACCTGAAAATTGTTGCTTGATGTCGCTCCAATCCACAGTGTGCTTCCAGTCAACCAATACACCATTGCCAGTCGCTCAAATACAAGTATTTACCTGTTTTTTCCAAAAACCCTGTTAAATACTAAATTCCACTCCAATTAAGTTGAAACCCTCAATTCGAATGTAATTTAGTTGCCAGACTTAAAATTAAAGACTCCCAGGACCTCTGTTACAGTGATTTTCACTCAAAAAGCCCCATTTTCATTTCTGAATTCATAAGAACAAGAAATGGAAACCCTCGCAGCCCTCAATGTAGCTCTAGTCAATGCTCCCCATAAAGATTTGGACCACCTTCCCTTAGCTGATAGGGACTTCCAAATCAAAGACCTCACATTTGATGACTCCCCCTTGAAACTACACTGCAAATATAGACACCTTTACCTCAATGGTGCTGACAATATTGGTCGTTGGGAATCAAATCTCCCAAAGTATCAATTCCATTTTGTGCACATTTTCCCAGACATTGTCCACTAGTGCCATGCCAATTACAACCCTAATCTCAGAGCTGTAATGTCTGCCGACCAGCAAATCCTTTTTTCCATTACAACAGACTCCATCAATGAAATATTGCAGTTGCAACCTAGTCAGAACCTTACCCCTCTATTTATTATTTATTTACTTGACAAATCTTCCAAACTATCCAGCTCAGAGATCACCAGCGTTTGCCAAATGTTCATGTTAGAACAATAAATTTCAGAAAACCCTCCACCCTACATGACAGGTGCTTTTACAAGCTTAGGGAGAGATATTATTACCATGATTGCCTGTATTCTTGGTTTTACAACCAATGAATATGTGGATGAAATGACCTTTGCTTATATGACTATCTTCACCCCTGGCCAGGTCCTTGCTACAAAGTATGGCTATGCTGCATTCATAGTTGAAAAAATCCATGATCTGTTCATGAGATTGGAAAATGAGAGAGTGTTCAAGTATTCCACAGTCTTGTGTCACCTTTTCCTGTATTAACTGAAGAATTCCCATTCTCTGTGAATAAGCTTGATACCAGAGGTAATCTCAGATCAGTAATTTTCTGGACTTCCATATTCCACTACTCATACACTTATCCCTATTCATACAATGAATTCATAGATAAATTTGTCTATCCTATAAACACTATGCTGACAAGACATTCTCCCCTAAGAATCAGTGATGATATCAAGGAAATATTTCAACTGTCAAAGCAGTACGAGATAGGTGACTGGTACTTGTACAAAAATCACACTGAGATCTGAATCTATGGTTGTGAGCTCCCTCCTTTCAAGCTGCCTAAGTATGTCCCTATGAGATTGTTTGCCCTAGAATATTACAGGAAAATGATAAAATCTGACCAAATTCATTTCACAAAGGCAAAGAAAAAATCCCAATTGAGGATCAAAGACCACTTAGGCCCATTTGTGTGCAACAATAGAGAAACAGGGAAAGAAGCAGAAAAAATCATAGAAACAACAATGAAACTAAATAAAATCTTTGCTTGGATTTATGACCCTCATGGTTTCATTTGTGATAGGAGAATGAAACATAAATTATCACCCTATATCCATCACAGAATCCCTGAGATAGAACAATATGCAAATTTGAATGAATGGAGGGAACAGACTTTGATAGAATAGGATAGTGATCAGGTTGAGGTTGACAATGTGATGAAAGATTTAGAGAAGGGACTTGACTTGGACTCTTTTGAATAGGTGCTAGCTGAATCTACTCAAAGGCCAACACCAGAACCTAGTGCCTCCACAACAAAAACTTCTCAAGGGCACACACAGAGAACTAGTGCTCCCCCGACAGAGCCATCACAAGAACAAAACCAGGGAATACGTGCTCCAACATCAGGACGGCCAGAGGTATCGGAGCAGCTTGAAATATATGTAGAGTTAGATCCACCATAGCCACATCCAACTCAGACTAATATGGGAAATCCTCCAGTGCTACAGACTCCTTTGAATGAGGAAAGGAACTTAAAAAGAGACAGGGATGCATCTACCCCTCCAAGCATACCTACATATCAACCCTTTGCTAAGAGGCAAAGGATGAATCCATATTCATAAGAGGAACTCATTAGAGAAACTATTGAGAGCTTAAGGAAGGAAGGAGCAGACAATCTACACACATTCCCAATAGGTTGGACACCTTCTAGCTCACCAAGGCAAGAGCTAGAGAGACGGCCTAGCACAGAAGTATCATCTCTCATATCTTCATCTAAGAAGATCATAGAATTAAAGGGGAAATTCAAGGAGATAAAGACAAAGAAGGAGCAATTGAAGGCTCAAGCCTATGCTCAGTATTTAAAGATCACCACTACAAATCAAACCAGATTGATTTCAGCCTTTGACATCAAAGAGGGCAAAATGCAAATGAACTTTCTAAAGCCCACAGTGCTTCAGCCAAAATCTTTGGCAGATTATCTCAAAACTAACTTTGAAGTCATGTCTAAAGACATCCACCAAATGGACCAGATCAAATTACACAAGAAAACTGGGGAGATGGTCTATTATACACTAACTAGCAAGGAAATGATGGCACATAGGTTGCAAAATTCACTGAGAAACACTACTGCCCAATTGCAATTGGAGAAGGCCTCTTCACAAGCAAAGGACAATAGAATCAAATTGTTGGAGGAGCTAATTATTGAGTTGGACCATGACCCAAAGGATTTCAAGGCAACAGAGAACCTAATAAAGAAGAGGAATGAAGATATAGCTGCACTCAAGAAACAACTGAAGTTGCCACCACCCATTCACCCTCAAACTGCTGAAGTGATAGAGAAGAAAAATGAAGAAGCACTTATGGACCTAGTCCTTAAGTTAAATGAGAAACTAAAAGAGGCAGAGGAGGAACTGGAAAAAGCAATATAGTCAAGGCAGAGTGAGTCAACCACACAACCTCAAACTATAGTGTCTATAGTTTCAACAACAGTCCCTTTTACGCTGGCAACTATTTTAGCACCAAATATTCCTTTGGCAACAGTTGCACCCATAGAAACAACATGTACATCACAGACAGGTACACCAACATAGAGCACAGAAGCCTTGATTAAGTCAATGGAAGAAGTTAGACTCCAAGTAACAGAGTTGCAGAAAGTAAAAGAGAAATTAACTACTTTGGAACAGAAATATGGTATATGAAAGATCAATTATGCAGAATAGGTAAGGAAAAACAATGGCATGGCCCAACAAGTTAAAGCATTGGAGAAGGACCTAACCTTTGGAAGGCCTTTGACAGACATTAGGAAAATATTGTGGACCAATATCATTGATGATTGATATTTGTCCATCCATCCAAATTATTTTTGAATAGATTGATTTGGTTAAGCTTGCTCTTGAAGAAGTTCGAAAGACCAAAGAGGAATTGGGTAGAAAGCCTGAAGAGGCAATCTAGTTAATAAATTTTCTAAACAATGAACACAGGAAACAGTTGGAGTAATTAGACATTGAGGATAGGACTACCACCATCCTTGAAATAAAAAAAGTGTTAACCAAAAGTAATCTGATGCAAGGCCTGGAACGTAGATGTCTAAGTATGCAGGAAGATATAGATGAGTTCATGAAGAAATTTGACATCTTAAGGAGTAAGGGACTCCCAAGCCCTTTAGTCATCAATGATAGGATAATGGTTCAGATAGACTACATCAACAAGTTGCATCAACAAGCTAATAGTCAGGCCAGATCATCTGCAGTCAAAGCATTTCCCACAGGGAAAGCTCTCTATGATGGTTTGGAGAACCTTTTTTACATTGAGCATGAAGTGAAACACTTACTTCCAGTGCAACCCAATTTTGTGAAATATACTGAGGCTGATGAAGTTTACAGGAAATTGACAAGGATGAATATACCAAAGGATGATTGGTGGACCAACATGACTGACATCCTATAAATTACCATGACTTAAGTGAGGTAAATAGAAATAAATTACCATAGTAAAGTTTGGTAAAGAAGGATGAACAATGGTAAATAGGTAAAGAGTATCAGACACAGGTAAAAGAGTATCAGTGAAAAGATAAAGTTAGATGTCTAGCACAGGGTTACTAGCATAACAGCAAGATGCATATTCATAGGACCTACCTCTAGCTCCTTCCACAAAAATAGGGACAACAACAATTAGTTCACATTTTGTTTCTACAAGACCATCTGTCTCTATATTCATGTAAAAGATATTTAGTTTTCCTAGAATAAATCTCATTTAGTTGTGAGATATTTTGATGTAAATTTTGTATATATACTTCCTCATTCGAAGTATTGTGGGTGGATTCCTAGACATTTCTGTAGACAATTCACTTTTGGAATTGAAGTGTTGTTGAACAACTTTTGTATCGCTGGCTGGAACAAAGTAATAAAGCAAAGGACTTTTACAGGATACCAGTGTCAAATGAGGAACAAATAAGTATTCTATATCTTGTGTTTTTACAGTTTTTCTAGTTTAATAAATATTCATATGTGTTTCATATCTGAATGACAAATGAAAAGTTATAATTTAGAAAGAGCTTTACTGCATTTTGTCTTTAAAACCATTTATTTTCTTAATGTTTTCTTCTAGGCTATTATAGGTAGGGAAATCTTAATTTCTCCCTGCTTTCATAGTTTATCATTGTGACCATTTAACAAAGAATACTTAATTTATTTTTGTTAATGAGCACCCACTTTTCATCATCTTGGGCCCTGTTGAAGGATTTTTAGTTGCCCTTCCTCCCTGTTCAAATTGATTTCACCCACTTGAAGCTATCACTTGTATTTTGTTTAGCTGTATTCCCCTGTGAAGTTTTCCTTTGTTAAATCAACCTGATCCAATTAATCCATTATTTAGTTGACTCCATAGCCCAATGGCTTGAAATACCTTGTTCTATCCATTTGCTCCCAAATTCCACCACCCAACAAAATCAAAACCCCCCAAGTTGTCATAACTAGCCTAATATCCCATAAAACAAAGCTAAATCATAAAGAGAGAGCCCTCTTTGAGTACGTATTGGTTAGATTCTGTACTTAAAAGTTGGTTTGTGGTTACCTCAGACCCCTTTCCTTCTTCTAACAACTTCAAGGAAAATATAAGTGATAACATAGTGGCGACCATACTGGGGAATGAAAAATTCCTCAGTTGAAATAAAACATTTAAGAAAGAAAATAATTTCATTTTAAAGCATCTTAGAGGATTTTAGAAGTTATTTTGGGAAATTGATATAAGAAAATTCATAAAAATTTGAAATCTGGCTTCAGAAAGGACTCATTACACCAGGGCTAACGCTAATCCAAATCCTCCCCTTGTGTTTGAGAACCATAATGTAATTCCTAGAATCAATAGAAGGCAAGAAAGTTCATTAAGTCCCTGACCTCCATTTAGATCACATTCTTGTCCTATTAAGTTGTATTTCCCAGAAGATATTCCTTCTGATGAACAGTTTGAACTCTCTCTCTCTTTAGAACCTCATCTGACAGTGAATTATTGGACATAGTTCTAGATCCGATATTCCAAAGAGAACTTGAAATCCAACAAGCCAATTTGTCAATTGACCGTTATTTGCAGAATTCTTCTCAGTCATCCCTTACCACTGAAAGCATACATGAATTTTCTGAAACCACCTCTCTTTTTGCTTGTTCATCATTATTCCCTCATTCATCTTAAATCCATTCCAGTCCTCCTTTCATCCCTTCACTTCCTCTTCAAACAACTACCACTCAACATCCTACTACCACTTCTAGTTCCTCTGCCGCAACACAAACACCTCCTGTTACCCCAACTCCCATTCATACTTCTACTCAACCAAGAATCATGGCTAATAGATATGCTCCCCTTGTGTTTCCTGCTGCCACAGGTGCTATGCCACAAGATTATCAGAGTAATATTACCACCTTTGATGGCACTGGAACCTACACTGCTCAAAAACACACTAAGAAGATGACTAATTACTTTGAAATATATGAGATAGACACTGTCGATTTTCAAATGAGAATTTTTGTTCAAAGTTTGTCTGGAGAAGTTAGAACCTGGTTTACAGCCTTAGCACCCAGTAGTATAGATAGCCTAAGAACTCTATATTAGCAATTCTTTAATAGGTGGGAGAAAAGAAAATACCCCCTTCATATTTTATCTGAATACGAGAACCTAAGAAGAGGACCGCATGAAATTGTCCAGGATTATTGTACTAGATTTAATAGTGTGTAAAGTGCCATTCCACTAGATCTTAGGCCCCCACCTGGTTTAGCCTTAACTAAATTCCCAGATGGATTTGATTCTGATATGGCTTCCTAGCTGAGAGAACGAAACCCCCCTACTTTGGAAGATATGCAAAGCATAGCAGTTAGTGTTGAGGCCAACCTACTATCCAAAAGATCCAAGGCTAGGAGTGAAAGGAGGATACCATTAAAAGAATAAATCTCACCCTTCGAACAAAATCTAGATGCCATAATTAAAGGAATGGATAGGCTAGGAGGCAGAGTAGAGACAGTTGAAAGGAAATCTCCATCTGATAGCTAGTAAGCTAATGCAAGGAAAAATCCTAATTTCAGGAAAAATAAAAACCAGAACACTGGAAAGAATGGTCCTGACCAAAACATTAGACCCCCTATCTAGGAGAACTATGTAGAACCTTCTCACTTGGAAGGCCCAGAAGAAGATACTCAAATCAATTTGATGGGGCTTGATGATGAAGGAGAAGTTTTCTTATGCCGAGATCATCAATAGGCCCACATACTTCAACAGTTCCAAACCCAATCAGGAGAATCGTTTGACTTTGGGCAGGGATATGACTCAGTCATCTCTGAGGTGCACAAGCAATACAATCTAAGAGGTAGGAGAATTGATGTCCCTGAAACAAACAAGAAAATAGTCTTAAATCAACCCAAAATAGGTAAGACATTAACCAAACCTTTGCACATTCTTTCTAGACCAAACACTAATCCTTCTAACCCCATAATTGAAGATATCTCTGAAAATCAACCAAACAATGAACAATATTCCACTTCTCTTCCTTCTAAGGAAACAATGGAAGAACCTCAAAAGATTGATCTAAGAGAATCAACAAATCATATCTCTCATCCTGAAAAGGGAAAAGACACCAAAAACAAGAAAACACTGCTACTCGAAATCCAAAAGTCCAAATAGAAAAACCCTTTAATCTAGAAATAGAAGTAGGCAAGCTAAAAAAATTTGTCCCATTATCTTAATTAGCCAAACATGATGCCTACCGAACTCAAATTAATAGATCACTGAAAATTACTGGAACTGCAGACTCAGATAATCTTTTTGATGATCAACCCAAGTTAATCTTTAGTCCATAAGTGAATGGAAAACCATTAGAAGGAGGAATTCCTCCCTTCTCTGTTAGCCTAAACATACATGATAAGATTCTTCACAATGCCATGTTTGACTCTAGTGCATCTCATAATCTCATGCCCAAGTCTGTCATGGAAAAGCTAGATCTAGACATCACTATACCATACAAAGATTTGTTTTCTTTTGACTCCAGTCAAGTGAGACGTTTAGGATTGATAAAACACTTGTGTGCTTCATTGGTCCAATACCCTACAAAAACAACTTTAATGGACATAGTGGTAGTAGATATACCACCCAAATATGGCATGTTGTTGTCCAGATCTTGGCGTGCTAAGCTTGAGGGATCTCTCCAATTGGATATGTCATATGCCGCTATATCGGTTTTTGGACAACCCAAGAAACTATACAGAGAAACATTGATGAAATATGTAGTAAGTAGTTAGGAAAAACACCAAAATTTCCCCATCTTCTCAGTACACTCTAATATGGTTTCTTTCATTATTTACAATGCAAAAGCTAGTCCTTTAAGTACTTTAGATGTTTTAGTAGCAGAACCAAAAGAAATTGAAAAAGAAAAAAGGTCAAATGTTCAAATTCAAGAGATATCAAATGACAAAGTAAAATCAGAGGATAAAGAAAAACTAGATGAGGAAGAAAATCGTAAGACCTTAGTTAAGAAAGACTACACTACCCCAGACACAAATTATGAACATGAAATTTTATGGCATTTAGAGTTTGATGGTTTAGTAAACAAATTAGGTGCAGGGGCAGGTGTATGGATCTACAACTTAGAGAATGATCATGTTGAAGGCCATTCCTACAGGTTAAATTTTAAATACACCAAATAGAATAAATAATTAAACAGATTAAAGGAACTTACTCAACCAGGGATCCTAGTCTAGGATCTTATAGAGGAACAATAATAGAAATCCTCAACACGTTTTTGGAAACCCAACTTGCAAATATTCCTAGAGAGCACAACATGCAAGCCCACACCCTGGCCATGTTTTCCAGCACCTGCAAATTACCTTTCCAAACTAATCACCAATATACTGCTGAGATTAGTCACAGACCGCCATCCCTGATAATCCTAAGAACTGGAAGGTTTTTGGTAGTGATAATCATATCAATAATTTTCTAACTTTAGATGAAGATTTTTCTAACATTAACAGAGATGTTGATACAGTTACTAATTCTAATCAAATAAATGAGGTAGGAAATAACATTTTAGAAGATAATTAAGTGAATATGCTTCATCCTATCAAATTTACACAAGAAGAAATTCAAAACCTGAAACAAATGGACCTAGATGAAATAATTGAAGAAGAAACAAAAGTTATAAATCTAAAGGACAGTCATTTACCCAAAGGATTAACTGCTTTGGAAGATTTGTTTGACTCTAATGACATTCCAAGGAAACCTAAAATGGAGCCACTAAAAGGAGATATTGAGGAGTATAACCTAGGAACACAAGATGATCCTAAATTGATCAAATTGTCAAAATCTTTGCCTCCTGATCAGAAGCTAAAGTATGTCGAACTTATGAGGGAATTCCAGGATGTTTTTGCCTGGAGTTATGAAGATTTGAAGTCTTATGACACCTCTATCATTTAACATACCGCCCCTTTGAAAGAAAATCAAAAGCCCTTTAAACGAAAACTCAAAATAATTAACCCTGTGTTATTACCATCAATTGAGAAAGAAATCAAATGCATGTACGAAGCAGGAATTATTGCCCCTATTAGATTTTCAGAATGGGTGTCCAACCTGGTACATACTAGGAAGAAAACAGGGGAAATAAGGTTATGCGTTGACCTGAGAAATGTGAATAAGATCTCTCTTAAAGATAACTATCCTTTACCCAAAATGGATCACATTTTTCAAAGGGTAGTGGGTTCTTCTAGAATTTCACTTTTGGATGGGTTTTCAGGTTATAACCAAATTTTGGTTCATCCTGATGACCAGGAGAAAATTGCATTTACAACACCATGGGGTACTTTCATGTACATTAAAATTCCATTTGGACTCAAAAACGTAGGAGCAACCTTCCAAAGAGAAATAGACATTGCCTTTGCTAAAGAAATTCATGATTTTCTTGTTATATATCTTGATGATCTAATTTTTTTTTTCCAAATCAGATCAACAACACTTGGAGCAACTCAAGCAATTTTTCCTAAAGTGCCAAAAGTATGGCATTTTCTTGAACCAAAGGAAGTCCTTGTTCAGTTTGGAAGAAGGAAAAAATTTAGGTCACATAATTTCCAAGGATGGCATTCGAATTGACCCTTCCAGGATTGAAGCTATTTTACAGATACCCCATCCAAGAAACATTAAAGAGCTTCAGGCTTTCTTAGGAAAAATAATTTTTTTGAGAAGATTCATTTCTAAGGTAGCTGAACTCATAAGATCATTAAATAACATGCTAAAAAAGGATTCAAGCATTAAGTGGACAGTAGAGGCTAAGAAATCATTTGAAGAAATCAAAATGGCCTTAACTAGAGCACCAGTCCTTACAAGCCCAAAATTTGAGAGAGACTTCATCATTTTTTTTTTGCATTAGAACACACCATAGCTACAGTTTTACTACAAAAGGATGATCAAAGATGTGAAAAACCAATAGCATTTTTTAGTAAAGCTCTCAGAGATGCATCATTAAAATACAAAATAATGGAGAAACAAGATTTTGCATTGGTAAAAGCCCTTAAAGATTTCAGAGTCTATATATTGTATTCCCATGCAATAGCTTATATTCCTAATGCAGTAGTCAAAGACATCCTAACTCAGGATAGAATTGATGGCAAAAGAGGAAAATGGATCGCTACTATCTTAGAGTATGATATAGAGATAATACCTACCAAGCTAATTAAAGGCCAGGGATTGACTAAACTCATGGCAGAAACTAATTGTCAAGCCCTAGACATAAATCGTATTGGAGAGCTCGATAACGAGCAAGAGATGGATAGTCCACAGATCAGATAGGCCTTTACAGATTCACCCTGGTATGATGACATAATTTATGTTTTACAAAACCTATAGGCTCCTCCAGGGTTATCGAGAACCAAGAATATGTTTTTGAAAATTAAAGCTTCAAATTTTTGCATCTTCGATAATACTCTTTTTTGGAAAAATCATGAACGAATTTTGTTAAATTGTCTAGTAAAAGATGAAGCTAACAAGGCTCTCCATAATTTCATGCAGGGAACTGTGGTGGACATTTATATTGGAAGTCAACTACTAATAAAATCGTAAGGGCTGGATTCTATTGGCCAACCTTGTTTGCAGATGTGAAGAAATTTATAACTTTTTGCCATAAATGCCAAATATTTGAAGGCAAAAGAAAATTGTTACATTTACCCTTGAAACCTATTTCCACTGAAAAACCTTTTCAACAATGGGGTGTCAACTTCATTGGAGAAATTCATCCACCCTCTTTTAGCTAACACAAATGGATACTCACTGCAATTGATTATTTCACTAAATGGATAGAGGTCATTCCCTCTAGACAAGCTACTGACACTGTTATCATAGGTTTCCTAGAGGCCTATATTTTGTCCAAAAGATGATTGCTTTCTATCACAAATATCACATAACACTTGGCCATTCCACAGCTTACTATCCTTAAGGGAATGGACTTGCAAAATCTTCCAACAAAAGTCTCATCAATATTATCAAACAATTATTAGAAGAAAATAATAAAACTTGGAATAAAAAGTTGACCAATGTTCTGTGGGCAGACAGGCTTACTACTAAGAAGTCCATTGGAACCAGTCCCTATGAACTAGTATATGGAATGGAGGCAATTTTTCCTTCTTCTTTAGGAGTTCTTGTTATGAAATTACTACAAGAAGCTCAGGTGGAACCAAATGATATACAAAAAATAATTAACCAGACCATTCATTTACAACAAACCATGGAGGAAGTGTACGAAAGATCCCAAGTACTATAGTAGAAACTCAAGAATATATTTGATAGAAGGAGCAAAGCAAAAAACTTCTATTTAGGAGATAAAGTGTTGAGATTAGATTCAAGAAGAGAGGACAAAGGAAAACATGGGAAATTTGACTTCCTGTGGAAAGGACCATACATAATATATGATTTTAGAGGAAACAATACATATTTTCTTAAAGTTTTATATGGTACAGAAGTTGAAGGAGGACCAGTCAATGGTCAATGTTAAAGCATTACTTTGACGCTAGTTATTGATATTACCATGTTCCTAACTGCACATACTATATACTTTGTAATGTTCAGTGTTGATTGGATGGTAATTTTGTGAAGTTGAAGCCCAAAGATAAGGCCCTAAGCTTTAGAAGCATTACTGTCATACATAAACATAAAGCAACAGGCAAAAGGAAGATTGCAGAGCACAATCAGAATCATTCGGAGGCCAATGACCTATTGTTCTTGGCTTTCAACCAGAGAAAGCCATCCCCAAGTGCAGCCACTATTATGCCCCTATACCAATAGGTGTCATATATCATGATTGACTTGATCTAGTTTAGAAATATGTTCATACCTTTACTCGCTACAAATGTTTTCCATATTTGTGAAAGACAAATAATTAAAAAATGTAAAGAGGGTATGCCCTAAAGGAAAAATCAAAGGGCAAAAAGAATAAACAAAAGGTCAAAAAATAAAAGAAAATGAACCCCAAGAAAAATAAAAAGACCATGAAAGTGTGCAAGTCCAAATGCCACTACTTTACGTTTGTGAAATAAGGGTTATGTGTAGCTTGTCACTTATGTCACAATCCATGGTAGCCAAATAGTTTAAACTTGGTTATTCCATGTTTCAATTTCATGTTTATAGAGATAGAAAATAACATTTGACCAAAATGTTTAATCTTGGAAGATAAGTAGATAGGTAGAGTGAAAAAAGGAGCTCAACAGTTTAATCTGAGCCCTTGGATGTAATAAGTGTAGATTTAGATAGGAGTTCATATGTAAGAAAAAAGAAAGTTTGATAAGGGTTTGCCAGTCTAAGTGCACCATAATAAAGAAGTGAAGCTGCTAGGTTAAGTAGGTAGGGTAAGTAGATGGTAGTCACAAAATAAATGTGTGGTGAATGGTTAAGTTCAATGCTTAAATATTTTTCTTTCATCACTTCGACAAGGCATGTATCACATGGAAGGCACATCAAAATTCAAAGTTAAAAATAATTAACCTCCCTACTCATTTCCCCTAAATTTTCACTAATTCCCTAAGTGCTAAAGGTAATTGCCAAAGTTGGAGGGGCTTACAGCATTTCTCTGACTTTTGGAGGGACCAGAGCCTCAGCCTAATAATTGGAAATGCCTAAAGTACTTAAGTCCCTTTCATCAAAATTACCCCCCCCATAAAATCACTCATTCCCTCGATAAAAACCCTTTTATGCATTTTAGCCTAAGTTAATATGTTATATGATGAAATACTTTCAGAAAACATTAGACTTAGCGCTTTCCCATTCGTTTGATCATATTAACCACTAATGTTATTATTATGTAATTCCCGAATAAAAAAAATTACCCACGCCCATATTATTATATACAAGACCCCAAGTTTTTACATATCCTACCTCGATCGTTAAATATAACCGTAAATAAAATAATAAATGAGATTAATTAGCTAATTTGTAGTTAATTAAGAACCCGACCTCCCTGCCATGCTAATGAGAATTGATTAAGTTATCAGGACTAGTCAATAACTTAGCAACCAATCAAATCGCCCCCGATATGATTAAGTATTTTAATTAAATTGGGCCCACCCCTGTTATACATTAGTCATTTCATTTCCCCGACTACCGTCCGATCGGATCCTTTAGATCCGATGACCCTCGCTCATATCGCATGGGCCTTTTGGTCGATCTTTAGCATGAAATGTGAGCGGTTTTGTGAATAGTGCCGATGCTACGTGTCTAGCAACGTATGGAATTGTGCGTCTCCCCCCAAATACCATTTACCATCCATAAGAGGTGCGATGAAACCTGCTTACCGCCTCCTGCTAATGACAAAATGTCAAGTCACCCCGCTGACGTCACATGTCCGTGTCACGAAACCAACCAAAAACTTTGGCTTTGCTTAAAAAACAAAGTTAATCCATTTTTCGTCCTTATTCTGAAAAACTCGTGCATGCAGCTAGTACGTGGAAATCGACCAACTCATACTAAAACCATCAACCACCCTGAAAATTGTTGCCCGACGCCGCTCTAGTCCACAGTGTGCTTCCAGTCAACTAGTGCACCATTGCTAGTCGCTCAAATATAGGTGTTAACTAGTTTTTTCCAAAAACCCTCTTAAATACTGAATTCCACTGTAGTTAAGTTGAAACCCACAATTCCAGTGTAATTTAGTTGCCAGACTAAAAAATTAAAGACTCCCAAGACCTCTGTTACATCGATTTTCACTTAGAAAGCCCCATTTTCGTTTCTGAATCCACAAGAACCATAAATGGAAACCCCCGCGGTCCTCAATGTAGCTCCAGTCAATGTTCCCCATAAAGATTTGGGCCACCTTCCCTTAGTTGATAGGGACTTCCAAATCAAAGACCTCACATTTGATGACTCCCCCTTGAAACTACACTGCAAATATCGAGACCTTTACCTCAATGGTGTTGACAATATTGGTATATGGGAATCAAATCTCCAAAAATGTCAATTCCCTTCTATGCACATTTTCCCAGACATTGTCCACTAGTGTCATTCCAATTACAACCCTAATCTCAAAGTTGTAATGTGCCCTGACCAGCAAATCATTTTTTCCATTACAACAAACTCCATCAATGAAGTATTGGAGTTGCAACCTAGTCAGAACCTTACCCCTCTGTCTATTGTTGATTTACCCCACAAGTCTTCCAAACTATCCAGCTCAGAGATCGCCCGAGTTTGCCAAATGTTCATGTTAGAACAATAGATTTCAGAAAACCCTCCACCCTACATGACAAGTGCTTTTACAAGCTTAGGGAGGGATATTATTACCATGATTGCCGGTATTCTTGTTCTCACAACCAATGAATATGTGGATGAAATGACCTTTGCTTATATGACTATCTTCACCCCTAGCTAGCCCCCTGCTGCGAAGTATGACTAAGCTACATTCATAGCTGACAAAATCCATGATCAGTTCATGAGATTGGAAAATGAGAGAGTGTTCAAGTATTCCATAGTCTTGTATCACCTTTTCGTGTATTAACTGACAAATTCCCATTATCTGTGAATAAGCTTGATACCAGAGGTAATCCCAGATCAATCATTTTCTGGACTTCCATCTTCCACTACTCATACATTTCTCCCTATTCATATAATGAATTCATAGGTCAATTTTTCTATCTTGTAACCACCATGCTAACAGGACATTCTCCCCCAAGAATCAGTGATGATATCAAGGGAATCCTGCAACTGTCAAAGCAGTACAAGATAGGTGACTGGTACTTGTACAAGAATGACACTGAGATCCGAATCTATGGTTGTGAGCTCCCTCCTTTGAAGCTGCCTAAGTATGTCCCTATGAGATTGTTTGCCCTGGAATATTACAGGAAAATGATAAACTCTGACCAAATTCATTTCACCAAGGCAAATAAAAAAGCCCTATTGAGGATCAAAGACCACTTAGGCCCATTTGTGTGCAACAATAGAGAAGCATGGAAAGAAGCAGAAATAATCATAGAAACAACAATGAAACTAAAGAGAAGCTTTGCTTGGATGTATGACCCTCACGGTTTCATTTGTGATAGGAGAATGAAACATAAATTATCACCCTATATCCATGACAGAATCCCTGAGATAGAATAGTATGAAAATTTGAATGAATGGAGGGAAGGGACTTTGATAGAATAAGATAGTGATCAGGTTGAGGTTGACAATGTGATGAAATATTTGGAGAAGAGACTTGAACTGGACTCTTTTGAACAGGTGCCATCTGAATCTACTCAAAGGCCAACACCATAACCTAGTGCCTCCACAGCATAAACTTCTCAAGGGCACACACAGGAAACTAGTGCTCCCATGGCAGAGCCATGACAAGAACAAAACCAGGGAATAAGTGCTCCAACATTAGGACAACTAGAGGTATCAGAGCATCTTGAAATATCTGTATAGTTAGATACACCATAGCCACATCCAACTCAGACTAATATTGGAAATCCTCCAGGGCTATAGACTCCTCTGAATGAGGAAAGGGACAAAGAGACAGCGAAGCATCTACCCCTCTAGGCATACTTACAATTCATCCCTTTGCTAAGAGGCAAAGGATGAATCGATATTCAGAAGATGAACTCAATGGAGAAACTACAGAGAGCTTAAGGAAGGAAGGAGCAGATAGTCTACACACATTCCCAACAGGTGGGACACCTTCCATCTCACAAAGGCAAGAGCTAGAGAGACAACCTAGCACAGAAGTATCATCTCTCATATCTTCATCTGAGAAGAGAAGATCATAGACATAAAGCAGAAATTCAAGGAGATAAAGACAAAGAAGGAGAAACTAAAGGTTCAAGCCTATGCTCAATATTTAAAGATGGCCCCTATAAATCAAACCAGATTGATGTCAGCCTTTGACATCAAAGAGGGAAAAATGCGCATGAGCTTTCTAAAGCCCACAATGTTGCAGCCAAAATCTTGGCAGATTATCTCAAAAATGACTTTCAATTCATGTCTAAATACATCCACCCAATAGACTAGATCGAATTATGTAAGAAAACCGGGGAGATGGTCTATTCTACACTGACTAGCAACGCAATGATGGCACATAGGTTGCAAAATTCACTAAGCAACACTACTGCCCAATTGCAACTGGAGAAGGCCTCCTCACAAGCAAAGGACAATAGAATCAAATCATTGGAGGAGCTAACTATTGAGTTGGGCCATGACCCAAAGGATGTCAAGGCAACAGAGAGCCTAATAAAGAAGAAGAATGAAGATATAGCTGCACTCATAAAATAGTTGAAGTTGCCACCACTCATTCACCCTCAAACTGCTGAAGCAATAGAGAAGAAAAATGAAGAATAACTTATGGACCTAGTCCTTAAGTTAAATGAGAAACTAAAAGAGACAGTGCGGGAACTAGAAAAAGCAGTATAGTCAAGGCAGAGTGATTCGACCACACAACCTCAAACTGTAGTGTCTATAGTTTCAACAACAGTCCCTTCTACACTGGCAGCAGTTTTAGCACCAAACATTCCTTTGGCAACAGGTCCACCCATAGAAACAATAAGCACATCACAGACAGGTACACCAACATAGAGCACAGAGGACTTGATTAAGTCAATGGAAGAAATTAAACTCCAAGTAACAAAGTTGCAGAAAGTAAAAGAGAAATTCCCTACTTTGGAAGAAATATGGCATATGAAAGATCAATTATGCAGAAGAGATAAGGAAAAACAAAGGCATGGCCCAACAAATTAAAGCATCGAAGAAGGACCTGACCTTTGAAAGGCCTCTGACAGAAATTAGGAAAATATTATGGAACAATATCATTGATTACATCAATGATATTTGGCCATCCATTCAAATTATTTTCGAATAGATTGATTTGGTTAAGCCTACTCTTGAAGAACTTCGAAAGACCAGAGAGGAATTGGGTAGAAAGCCTGAAGAGGCAATCCAGTTAATAAATTTTCTAAACAGTAAAAATAGGCCACAGTTGGAGAAATTAGACATTAAGGATAGGACTACCACCATCCTCAAAATAAAGAAAGTGTTGACCAAAAGGAATCTGATGCAAGGCCTGGAACGTAGATGTCTAAGTATGCAAGAAGATATAGATGAGTTCATGAAGAAATTTGACATCTTAAGGAGTAAGGGACTCCCAAGCCCTTTAGTCATCAATGATAGGCTAATGCTTCAGATAGACTACATCAACAAGTTGCATCAGCAGACTGACAATCAAGCTATTTCATCTGCAGTCAAGGCATTGCCCACAGGGAAAGTTCTCTATGATGGTTTGGAGAACCTTTTTTACATTGAGCATGAAGTGAAACACTTATTCCCAGTGCAACCCAATTTTGTGAAATATACTGAGGCTGATGAAATTTATAGGAAATTGACAAGGATGAATATACCAAAGGATGATTGGTGGACCAACATGAGTGACATCCTATAAATTACCATGACTTAAGTGAGGTAAATAGAAATAAATTACCACAGTAAAGTTTTGTAAAAAATGATGAACAATGGTAAACAGGTAAAGAGTATCAGACATAGGTAAAACAGTATCAGTGAAAAGATAAAGTCAGATGTCCAGCACAGAGTTACTAACACGATAGCAAGATGCATATTCATAGGACCTCCCTCTAGCTCCTTCAACAAAATCAGGGACAACAATAATCAGTTCACATTCTCTTTCTACATTTGAGACCAACTGTCTCTATATTCATGTAAAAGATATTTAGTTTTCCTAGAATAAATCTCATTTAGTTATGAGATATTTTGATGTAAATTTTGTATAAATACTTCCTCATTCGAAGTATTGAGGGTGGATCCCTAGACATTTCTGTAGACAATTTACTTTTGGAATTGAAGTGTTGTTGAACAACTTTTGTATGGCTGGTTGGAACAAAGTAATAAAGCAAAGGACTTTTACAGGATACCAGTGTCAAACGAGAAACAAATAAGTATTCTATATCTTATGTTTTTACAGTTTTTTTGGTTTAATAAATATGCATATGTGTTTCATATCTGAATGATAAACGAAATAGATTTACTACATTATGGTTATATTTCAGAAAGAGTTTTACTGCATTCTGTCTTTAAAATCGTTTATTTTCTTAATGTTTTCTTCTAGGCTATCATAGGTAGGGAAATCTTAATTGCTCCATGCCTTCATAGTTTATCACTGTGACCATTTAACAAAGAATACTTAATTGCTTTTTGTTATTGAGCACCCACTTTTCATCATCTTGGGCACTGTTGAAGGATTCTTAGTTTCCCTTCCTCCCTGTTCGAGACCATTTCAACCATTTGAAGCTATCATTTGTCTTTTTTTTAGCTATCTTGCCCCGTGAAGTTTTCCTTTGTTAAATCAACCTGATCCAGTTAAGTCATCATTCAGTTGAATAGCCTAATGGCATGAAATACCTTGTTCTATCCATCTGCTCCTGAATTCTACCACCCAACAAAATCAAAACCCCCCAAGCTGTCATAACTAGCCTAATATGCCATAAAACAAAGCTAAATCATAAAGAGAGAGCCCTCTCTGAGTCCAGATTGGCTAGATTCTGTACTTAAAGTTGGTTTGTGGTTACCTCGGACCCCTTTCCTTCTTCTAACAACTTCAAGGAAAATATGAGTGATAACAGTACCCAAGGCATAAGTGCATGAGACCTTGAGATTGACCAAGGAAGAGCTTGCGACATGTTTGGATGAGTAGTCATCCTTCCTCAAGAGGTGAGTAGCTCAGTTAGGTAGGTGAATGCAACCCTTCGACAAATAGTAGAAACCAGAAGGGGGTTGCTGGAGTCAACGACGAATGCATAGAGTCGCCGGGAGCAAGAGGAAAGGGGAGTGAAGGTGCAACAAGATGCAACGTAGGCTGAGGCTCATGGCCATAAAATTGATTTGATTTCATTGATGACATAAGTTTCTGAAACCTCATAATTTGGTTCCGCTATCATGCCTATGTTGCCCAACATATATTTTACACAGGTGAACACATGTAATGTATGCGGTGAGTCTAGAGAGTATGATAATGCCACACACAAGCACATGGCTTGCATGTAATGCACATGGTGTTTACACATATTATAACATGAATTACTTTACTATTTTAATTATATTTTTATTACTAGCAGTGATTACCATCTATTCCATTGTATATTTGGATTTTTAATTAATGTGATCTAGTTCTTGAAAAAAAAATTGTTAGTAATGTAAAACAATTTACCCGACGTATTTCTCTTGCTTCGAGAGAGAGGCAATAGGTTGTAATTCTTGGTTCAATCTAATGTGAAGTTGTTTTCACTATAAATTTGTGTTTCCAAAGCTCTTGGCTAGTTTTTGCCCACAAAATATCGGATTCAGCCACATATTTCCACTTGCTGGAGACTAATACACTCCTAGCCTAGGTCGCAACATCTAGCAGTGACAACACTAGAGAAAATACATCGACGCAAAGCCATTCGAATGGATCACCACGAAATTCTTCCATGATTCCTCCAAATACTTCCTTATAGCCTCAAGATTTAATACCTTCAAACTTGTATATATATTCAGTCGATAATTCAGCGTACTGCCATATATACACTACCATAAATACACATATCTATTATTCAGACCTCTGCTACTGTGAGTTGTAAGAACGCCTTCAGAGAAGCTTTCAAAAACCCCAGTGTACCGTACATTGAACCCCAACTTCTCCTCTTTTTCTTCTATATCCAGAGAGAATTCATTAGTTTTCTCCGCTGTCTGATATAGATGGAACTAGACAGCTTTGAACAAGTTGCCAAGTTGGATAGTGTCATATCAATGTAATGAGGCCCACATATACTTTGGCGAATTTATATTCTCACAGGTGGCAACATAAGTTGGCCCTACATTAACACTTTTATCTTCCTATTCCCAATCGACCACTTTAGCAATCCCTTACAACTTGCTTCACATGAGCCTTTCCACAGCATTTCAACCATGCCTTGAATATCTTTACTTCTTTAAGAATATTCAATTTATATTTCATTTCTTGACAAATGAACTAACACATGACTTAACTACACGAACTATATATATATATATATATATATATATATATATTATATATATATATATGAAATTGGAGTGGTTGTTCATACCTTCAGCCAAACAAAAAAACTCTCAGAAGTCTAATAGAGTGACAAATAATAATTTTAAAAATTAGTTTAATTGGTTACTCTAAATTAGAAAAATGAGATATTATATATTATGTTTATTTAATCATTAAAGGTATGGAATATATCTTTTCCAAAAACCTTGACCCTCTCCTGGTAGCTCGCGATTTGAGTATAAGAGATATAGCTTCGACTAGAACAAGTCTCCGCATATCTGCATTAGAATCTCAGGGTTATGAAATTTGCATATCGTAGACCTAGAAATATATATGAATAAGGTGATTATGGGTATTATTTCTTTCACATCATTCAAATATGTGCTGATACGGGAAGATATGCATTCATGTCCGATATAAAAATAGCCAGCTGACAAGAGAATGCTTGGATATGCATTCATGTGTGATATAAAAACACCCAACTTAGAAGAGAATGTTTTCATGTTTTTAACTTGTTACAAAACATACATAATTATTATTTTAATGTTGATATAGCCTCAGCTACTTAATATAAGTTCATACACATAGAAATCAAAGGATCCTTAGAAGTTAGGGAAGCACTAGATCTAGAACAGGTCTCCACATATCTGCATTAGAATCTCAGGGTTGTGAAATTTGCATATCGTAGACCTAGAAATATCAATGAATAAGGCGATTATGGGTATTATTTCTTTCACATCATTCAAATATGTGCTGATGGATGAAGATATGCGTTCATGTCCGATATAAAAACAACCAACTGAGAAGAAAATGGTTGGATATGCGTTCATGTGTGATATAAAAACACCCAACCTAGAAGAGAATGTTTTCATGTTTTTAACCTGTTACAAAATATGCATAGTTATTATTTTAATGTATTTAGTGGTTCTTTCTATTGTTGCTCAACATCATGGTTATATAAATGTGTTTAATTCTTCTTGAAATGAAGAGAGAGAATAGAATAGTGGTTAGTAATATTGGTTTAAAATCTCTTGGATTTCAACGAATTTCTAACTTAATGGTGGAAAATAGCCCAGCACAATTGACTTATGACATGGCTTTTTCAGTTTGAGTGTTGGTTTTCTTACTTCCAAGCTTTACTATGTCTCTGTTTTTGAACTACAATTACAGTTTGTGATGCATCATTCTTACGGAAGCTATTGTCGTCAAAAGAAGACAATTGTTCTGCAATAGGGCCAAGTTGTCCTCAATGGCGCCAAAATCGTCTAGAAGTAGTTGGAAATTCTCTTCAAGTGTTTAATTCTCCACTTTTATATTCACAGAATAGTAACTGCAAGTTTTTAGTTTGACACATTCAGGATTCAACCTTGGAATTGATAACTACAGTTTCTGTTCTGAGACTATTTTCTCCTCTTCATGGTCTTTCACTCTGTTTTACATGGAATGATATTCCTTAACCACATTTTTAGATCCTGCTTTCAAGTTCTTGTTTTTTTTTTCAAGTTACTAAGTGCTTCTTACATCTTCCTAGCAGATTTTGAATTGAGGTTTTTCTTATCCTATTTTAAAGAAAACACTAGTTTTTTGAGCTTTTGGATGGCCAACAACAACTTAGGGCAGGGACTAGCTACCGCGCAACCCCTCTTGTTAATGATTTCAAAAGGATATGCATTACATGAATACATTCATAACAAATTCATCCTCATTCAAGGATTACATGACATTTTTCTTCAATTCTCTAATAATGTATATTTAAAGCTCGAGGAACCCAATAAGGCTTAGAATCATTTGATAAAGTCAAAGCTTGGGAAGGAAAAGGAAATAATGCATCAGAAATAATGTGCCAGAAATTCCCAAACTAAGCAATAAAGATAAAAGGCAGTTACAAGTATCATTAGATATGTTCCATTCAAATTGCAATTATTTTAATAGTTTAATTAAGGATAATACCCCATCATGTTTTGAACTATGAGATTATGTAGTAGATATTACTGATTATTTTAAAATGCCACATTTCCAATTTCGAAGACATGTAGTTCCAAACAAGTTATGTATTACAAATTTGAAATAACAGAGGAGAATAGAGAGAAAATTAACCACCTTTGTAATTGGGATAGCAAGGTAATAAAAAACTTTACTTTTACTCCGGTTATGTTCCAATTTTTTATCATATCTCTCTTTGAATTTTGTATTTGAATATATATATTTAAATAAGTAAATAAATAATGCAAAATTCTATCTATGTGAATTATGTTTGGATATTCCCAATGCTCCACTTATTCCATATATGATAAAAATATTCAATTGATGGAAACAATATGTTAAAGGAATAGAAGATAAAGTGAGAAAAGAAGTTAGTTCATAAGGAAAAGATCCCTATTCTGTCAACGGAAGAATCTTCTTTCCATGCATCAAAATACAAAACATGTCATATGAAATTCTTTCAATGCATCAAAAATACGAAACATGTCATATATTCATAGGGTCATTCATACGGCTAGTCGAAGAAAAATAGGAAAGATAGTCCTTTTTGGAGATTAATTTTTGAATTTCATAAAAAGATTCTCTTTAAAGTAGGGGTTGGAAAACTTTGTAATCAATGTGGAATCATTTTATTAGTTTGAATATAATTTTCAATAATTGAATATTTTGACAGATTTCTACTTAGGAAAATACATATTTTTGTGAATTTTTACTAGTAATGTAATATTTTGTTATTAAAATGTGAAATTTCTTTCCATAATATACTTGAAATTGTTAATTTATTATATTTTTTTTATAAAATATAAATGGTTATTAAAATATTACTTATTTCAAAAAAATATACATATATATGCTTTTAATGATTTATTGAGTTTATGAATCATTAAACATTATAAATTATCTTTTCTCTTATATTTTATTTAATTTATGCTCCTAGTCAAGATAAATTTAGATTATGGTTATTATATATTAGATAAGTTTATTTATATTTCTTTAAAAATGACTAGATTAGATTTTCATGGTTAGAAACTTTCATTCTTATTAGTTTTTAGTGGTTAACTTAGACCACATATTGATCATAAGTTATCAACCTAAACAAGAAAAAGTCAACTAGGACCTACGATTAAGAACTTCTCAACTTATCATCATCTTAAAAAAAATAGTGATCACTATGATTTTCTAGTCATGCCTTTTGTTCTTTCTAATATTTCGTCCACTTTCAAAAGCCTCATGAACAAGAATTTCAAACTCTTTTTACACAATTTTGTGTTGGTGTTCTTTGATGACCTATTGAACTATATTCAAGCATGATAATCATAAATAGATCATGTTAATAATTATTTTCAACTCTTAAGAGACAATAAATTATTCTTGAAGTGCTCCAAGCATGATTTTGGGAAGCTTGAGGTTGAATATTTAGGTCACATTATAATTTAGGATGGATTTTGAGTTGATCCCAAGAATGTGATAGTCATGCAATATTTTCCCATCCTAAAACACTATATATATTTTAGGGAATCTTAGGAATTATAGGCTACTACAAGAAATTTTAAAAAATTATGGCAAAGTCACAACTCCCTAGTCTCACTCCTTAAAAAGAATTCCTTTTATAGGGCATGGTAATTAAATACGCCTTTCTTTCTTTAAACAATTCCATGAGTCATGTTGAAGTAATACCACTACTTAATTTTACTATGAATTTTGTTTTAGAATATGATTCCTTATGTATAGGTCACAATGTAGTTTTGATGCAAGAGAGACCCCTCTCAACACTCACTAGTAAGTAGGTGCATGACCGCAATATAAGAAAATCCACATATGAGAAGGAAATGACACCTATGCTTCATGAAACAAAGACTTGATTTCAATATCACTTAAGGATGAATTTTTAGGTCAATACTAACCATCATGTGTTGAACTACTTTCTCAAACACTGATCTTCTTCTCCATAAAAATGTATATGAGTCACCGAGATGCTAGCATATGATTACGAGATCATATGTAAGAACTGTAAATAAAATTTTGTGGCTAGTTCTTTCTGCAAACAATTTGAGAAGGATGGATTACTCATTTCCTTATCCTTACCAATTTTAGGATGACTGAATGAAGCACATATGGAATGGTTGGAAAATATTACTATAAGGCATATTATCCAGTGGTTTCAAACATATCCCAAACCACCTAAATGATATACATGGAAAAAGGATTATTTGGCCCTAAAAGAAGGGGTATTAGAAGAGTTACATTCATCACCAATAATAGGACACTCTAGCTTTCATAAAACCTATGAAAGGACTAACTCACCTTCTTCTAGGAACGAATAAAAATAAATATCTAATATTTCATGGAATTTTATAACAACAGGGAGAGATGGTGAAGGTACTAGGAGGATTACAATCATTCCCAATATTAGAATATATTTTGATAGGTATGTCAATGGATTTTATTAGGGGGCTCCCAAAAGTGGGTAGAAATTTAGACATCATGGTGTTTGCTAACATTCTCTCAAAATATGGTCATTTTTATGGTCTAGCTCATCCTTTCACTCCTTCCTCAATTGTGTAGGTATTCATGGATTAGATCTTTGGGACACATGGTATTCCTAATTTCACTGTCTCAAATTGAGACCCCACATTCATTAGAATATTTCAATAAGAGGCACTTAAACATAGAGGTATATACCTAAATATGAGCACTACATAGTATCCATGAAATAATTGCCAAAGATAAGTGGTCAAAACATTAATTTTTAGAAACCTATTTTGAGATGATATTGTTTTGAAAGGACACATCAACGCACATAATCACTTTCCCATGTAGAATGTTGCCATAATACCACTTATCAAATATATACCAAAATTACACCATATAAATTTTTTTATGGCCAAAAACCACTATTAATGACATCTAATGTATTAGACATCTCCAAGGTTCATGTAGTAGATAGAATGTTTCACATGAGATAAGTTGTTATCTATATCTTCAAGGACAACCTGGTTGTGGCACATAATCAAATGAAAAAAAAAGCTAATTAAGATATATTCAAATGTTCTTTTGTTGAATGGGATCATGTGTTTCTTCACCTATAGCCTCAAAAACATGCATCGCCCAAACATAATTTTTTCTAGAATCTGGCTACCGAGTTAGAGGGCCCTATTATATAAAATAATGGATTAGACAAGTTGTTTTAAAGTTGGATCTTCCAACCCATTCCAAGATTCATCTAGTATATTGTGTGTCATATTTGAAGAAGGTCCTAGGATTTAATTTTAAAGTGTATGAAAACCTACCAAATATTGATAAAGAAAGTTCCATTTGCCTCTATTTAGAAGTATTATTGGATACCAAATAAAATCTATATGACCAACACAAAATTAGGAATTATTGAACAAATGGAAAAATATGAAACTAAAAGATGCCATATGGGAATTGAAAAATATTCTACTACAACTTCTGTGCTCTCATCCTTAAGAAAAAAACCTACTTTGAAGTGGGGAGTGCATGTTAGGGTCGTATCTTAACCTCGTTACTTAGGATACTTTACTGATCTATGCTGCCATCTTCCTAGAGAAAGGATTACTAAATAGTTGGTTTATAATCACTTGTTGTGAATATGGCCCTTTTATTAACAAGGCCCAAATTATTTAATTGTCCTTTATTATAAGTGATCCTGAATGTAGTTAATATTCTATATTGATAGCTACATATTGACTAGAATTTTATTGAATGTTCTATCAAGAATTTCTATTGTATTTGGAGCTTTGGTTAAGTAGGTTGCACCCTTGAAGAGGAAAATGAACATCTCTCTTTTTTTCTATTTTCATGTTATCGTTGTTAAGGTATCTATTTTCTCTGATGTTCATTAATTTTTCATTACATCTTAAGTGACTGAACTAAAGATTTGGAGTTAAGAACCTTACATTCTAATAATTGTTTTAATAAAATCAATAGTTTTATCATTTGTCCCTAGGTGAATCAACAAATTTGTTTCATAGTTTTCAACAAGACTAGAGGAAAAATGGTCTATGAGGAGTCATGATCAAGGGATAACCTTGATCATGGATTAAATTTGATCAATATCCTAAAATGTTCATTTAGGGATTAAGTCAATATAGGATTTTGGACAAGGGTCTATACAAGACATTTATAAGTTCTAATTGAGGTAATACAAAACCTCAA
This sequence comes from Pinus taeda, assembly GCA_000404065.3. NCBI lineage: Eukaryota > Viridiplantae > Streptophyta > Pinopsida > Pinales > Pinaceae > Pinus > Pinus taeda. The sequence goes on along the minus strand of APFE031546063.1, from coordinate 73,252 downwards.
TTGAAGTATCATTAGGGAAATTTTGAGGTAAAAGATGGAAGAATATATATATATATATATTAATAAATATATATATATATAAGAAAAAAAACATTAAGAATAATAGGGATTAAAATATTTGATCACAATTTAAAGAAAATACATTTTTAATCATATTTTCAACTAACCTCCTTACAACTCATATTTCAAGTGTAGGAAACTCATTGGAGGAAAAATTGAATTTTCCATCAAATGTGTACCTAGTCGATAGATTTTGATAAACCCATAGTGAGACCCACTCCATTTACTCAAGAAAAAAAATATTATGTATTTCCAAATAAAATAGAAATACATGAGAAAAATGTGTTTTTAATTATACAAAGTATATCTTAGTGTGGGTCTATCAAAAATATACCAAATTTGTATACTCACTATGTACCTATTGAATTATACATCCAATGGGTATCTACTTTGTCTACTTTTGATAGATCCATATTGAGACCCACTCTCTATACTCAAGACACATTTTCCTCATGTATTTCAAATTTGCCTATAAATTATGACAAAAAACTATTTCTTGAGTATAGAAAGTGAATAGTCATTGGATCTAGAATTTAATAGACCCACAATAATAATACAAAATGGGTATACTTTTGATAGACTCATATTGAGGATGATATTACCTTTATCTATTTAATATCGACAAAGGGATATTCTTGAATTTTAATGGCCTTTAATGTAAAGAAAAAATAATCCCTAAAATTGATTACATTTTGGGAATAACTTGAAAGAGAGGCATTTGGCTCCCAAAATTTTAGTGATGAATAATAACTATGTTTTAGGTTTATGATTATTTTCTACCTTTATTTAGTAAATTTTATCCATGGTAGACCTTCAAAACCAAACCATTTGTTGCCGTACTTTCCATAGAAAACATCCAACTTCGACATGCCTTTACAATCTATACATTCCTGGGATCCTCTATCCATTTGTATGCATAACAAGTATGGTTTATTTACTGAGTACAAAGTTCCCATTATGTGGGAAGGAGAGTTTATTGGAGAATTATTGAATGATGAATTAAACAGAATAAGAGAATATTTATTTTTATGAGGCTTATTTCTTTCCAAAGATGTGAAACACATATTTGGTATAAATAAGTTGATACCATTGTGGAAGCTAGGATAAAATATGGTACTTCCCATAATGTAAGTTTCAAGGTCAAATAATATTTATTGCCCCTTTTCTCCTGGCCTCTTATGGTATCATGGTCCCCTTGTTATTTACTCAACAATGTTTTTTAATAGATTTTACATTAGCATATTTCATTTTATATATGGTTTCAATTAACATAAGTAAACCATGGGAATATTTTGACACTAACTTCGGATAATATGCCATCCACACAATATTCCTACCATAATACTAAGACTTAAACACATTAATTTGTTGTGCTTTCTCCTTGAGCTATAGGCTTGGAATATTTACAATTGATTTTAGATATTCGAAACCCATGATTATTATAATGGATTTTACATATTGGAAACACATGACCATTATAATTAAGGTTAGATAGTTTGATTCTTGTTACTTAACACCAAAATACCAATATATATAATTCCTCTTATTATAATGGAAGAGTTAAAAGACATTTAGTTTTACTAGCCACCAATGTTTATGGCTATTAATAACAATTTGTAATACTCACTATAATATAACATTAATTAAATTTAGGTTCTATATGTAACTAATTACTTTATGCAAACATTTTCATTTCTATCATAGGAGTGCTTTATAAAGGATGAGCACACTTATTTTTAAATAATTTATTTGTCAAAATAATTTATTTTTACTTATATTTCTTTTGGGATTTTTAGTGATAACATTTTTCCCAAAGCAAGTAAAATACTACAATGTTGAATACTATTAACCTAGTTTCTATTGATACAATCTTAAAACCATAACATGTAATTATATCATCACGTGTAAATAAAATAGTCACTTGAAATAACTTGATGATTGTTCGCAAAAAGGTAAATTTCTGCCTTTAGTAGATGGCTTTGTTTGTTGAGCCATTAATATGTTTCCTAATGTCTAAAAAACACAACATATTATCTAATGAAAAATAGTTTTTGGCCTAACCCAAGACCTACAATGTTGTTTCAGCCTAGATAACATTTACAAGTAATTGTGTATCCAATATTAATCATTACTAAGGGTAATAATGGAGAGGTCATGTGGTGTAATTAGAAACTAACATTTATGCAAAGCTCAAGCTATTCAACATGCAAAGCTAGATCTGGTTCTTCAACTTCTCCTGACGATAAACCACACTAGTTGGTTCGAAACGCGTCGACAAATGATAGATCTTGTGATTTACGCCAAAAAATTTCTCGTAAACCTTATTAAAATATGTTTTTAATATAATAATAAGTCACTTTAAATTGAAACTAATATGAAAAAATTATAATTCATGAAAATAGAAATAAAAAAAAAAAAAGAAAAAACAATAAAACAAAAAAGTGTAACTAATAGAAATAAAATACTAAATCAACTCATAATAAATTCCTTAACTAATTACTTTACAAATTAATAACTTCAAATAATAAAAAACTAATAAAATTAAATTCCTAAATATTAAACTATAAATAAAAGTTAAAAATTAAATTCCTAATATTAAACTATAAATAAACTATAAATAATGTGGTAAAAGCAAATTAATACCCCGTGAAAAAAAACTGAATACGTTGCACCATATTTGCAGTAGGTATAAAAATAATTAAATGTATATTTGCTTATACTTACCGTGAATATAAAACATTTTTTTCAATTCACACGGCTTTTAGTTTTGCAAGTAATATATCCACGTTGTCCTTCGTAGTTTGGGACTTATGTTGCTTTTGAAGTCATCTTCGATATGCATACACCTTTATCCCGTACAGTCACGTTGGTTTATAAATTGTTATACTTTGGACTTGTGAATGTGCTATATGCTAGCATGCCTCCAAAGCGGGAGAAAGGATGCCGAAAAAGATGCAAAGTGCATTATACATTGGGAATGAGTTTATTTTTAACGTTCCCGCTAAATTTTTGGAAATTCAGAGAAAGAGGATGCGCGATCATGTATTTATTTGTAAGTTTATTGGCATTTCGCTTAAATAAAAGAGATTAAATGTTGGATACAAGAAAATTGTCATCCTAAGGAAGACTAGATTTGTGAATAGGTTTGAAAGGTTTTTTCACTGTTATTTTTTTGAATCAGAAAGATAAAGATCACATTTTTGAAGGAGGGTATATTTTCTAAATAATGCAAAGACTATATATATGGAATCGGGAAGCATGTTTCAACTTTGATAAGGAGGAATTCACGACAGTTCGGGTTTGGGTTAGATTATATTCCTTACCAGTTGAATTTTGGTTACCATAGATTTTTGAAGACATATGTCAGGTTCTAGGGTGCTTTGTAGACAAGGTCTTGGCATAAGAGAATCTTATACAAAAATATTTATATATAGAAGTTGTTATATTACCGTGTATGCGCTCTAACCACTAGCTAGGTAGACTTGAAATTGATATTGTCAGTGTCAGTCTTTGAAGCCTTCCTCCAGTGATTAAACATGCTCTTACAAAATGATTTTAAGGTGTTAAAGTCAAATTTTGTCATTTCAGTGAGTCTTCAAGAAAAATTTGGTCATTAGGTATTAGGTTTAGGATTTGTTTTCACTTTTTTCAAAGTTGTCTAAATGTTGGTCCATGTCACCGTTCAGCTGAGTGTACCATCATTCAAAGGGTTGTCATCATCATTTCAGGTTTCAATGCGTCATTTTACACCTTATTCGTGTTTCAGTTGTGCTTGGGTGAGACTCATTTCCCTCTCCTAGGGTTTTGAAGGTAATTTCTCTTGTATGGTCAAATCATCAACAAAAATTATGTCCTGATGTTCATACACCTTACCCTATCCTTAATGTACCTTATTAAACACTTCCCATCACTGATATCCCTCAAATACGTCATTTTCCCACAAACCCTAGTTTCTTGCTACAATTTGACAATTTTCTAGGCTAGGCCTGTGTTTAGCCCTTTTGGACCCCTTCCCCTCATTCAAGCTTTGAAATTCCACTTTCCCCTATTTCCTAACATCCCTCCCTATTTTTCAAAATTTCCTCAAGAATTTAAAAGCCCCTTATCCCCTTCATTTCCCTTCATTTCGGCAAATCCCCTGTTCCACACATCGGGGTAGGTTTTACTCAAATGATGTTTCTAAGCAAGAGAAAGTGAATTTGGCAAAATTGAGAGATTTTTTTGTCTACAATAGTCCAATCAAGAAAAACCTCCTTCACTTTCTACACAGGTGTCATGTTTTTAGAGAAATGTCAAAAATATAGTTGCCCCAGGAAAATTGTTGCACCTCTAGAGTGACCTTGGTAAAATCACGATTTCTCCTTGCTTGGTTGGGTAAATGACTTGCTAGATGAGTTAAATGATAACAAGAAACAAAGAGCTTTCCAATGAGCTATCATGAACTCAATTTGGAGTTGAGGAAGACCTTCAAAAGTTGACTACAACAATACTCTGCTTTTAGGCAACCTCATTTTTGCACATTTTGACCAGTATTGGGATATTTGCAATTTGATAGGAAAAATGAATTCCAAATTGAAAAATTCAAGTTGTGTTAGAAAGTAGACTCACTAAGCTTTCCAACAAGCTATCCCACACCCAATTTGGACACTAGGAAGGCCTCCACAAGTGTCCTGCAAAAAGCGCTACCCACCTGTCAGCTGGCACTATGCATAGAATTGACGCTACACACCTAGTGCAGGTATTACACTGAGTTTTGAATGGGCACTACACATACAAAGTGTGCTACACACCTGGGTGAGTACACTATGCACCTGGAAGTTGGGCTACAAATAGTTCCAAAACTTATCAAATTGCATCAAAACTCCAAAATTCCTCCATGGCAAGTAAGTAACATCATTTTTATTGCTCAAAGGAATTGTTGCATAAGTTTTTGGGTTTTATTGATTCTCTAGACATCAAACCCTAATTGTCACTAAATTGTCTCATATGTTGTGAAAACACACTCATTACTACTGCCCTATATCATCTTTTACCATTTCCCTAAACCCCATCCTCCTATCCATAATTCCCTAGACAACAAACCCTAATTCACACATTGTACATTTTCACTACCCCCACTTCATTACAAACCCTATTCACATAACTAAAGCGCTACCCACTAACCCAAACCCTACACTACTTCTCAAACCCTACAAGTGCTATTCACATCATCAAACTCTTCGCACTTTCCCTAAAACCATACTCATCCCTAAACCTTGTTCACACGTACATTTCCACACTCCCTCCCCCATACACTCTTCCCATTACATTCCTCCATCCTATTCCATACTATTATCCCCAAACCATTCATATATAATCACATTTTTCAAAACCAAGGGAAAATAATGGAGATGGACAGTGAGTATAAAATGTAGGAAGAAACCCTTAGTGACAGACCCATGGAAGACCTTAAGGAGCAAAGAAAGGGCATGATAAACTCAAGATCTTGGCCGAAGCATCATTGGCTTAACATAGCATATAAAAAGGATCACTCATGCCAAATTTCAAGAAATTTGGTGAAGTTCTTGTCATTTTTGAATTTTTCACGCAAAAAACAGGTTTTTCCGGCAGGTGCATAGCGCCACCAGCACTCGTTTTTGATAGGGACATCCATTTTAAGAAAACTTGGCATTTTTGGAGTCCTTATGAAACGTTGTGCATGCTCAAAAATTAATAGAAATTTTGACAAGTTTTGGACCTCCAAAAGGGCCAAAAACACCCAAAAAATGCCTTCTCTGCCACTTTTTGGCCACACAGGAAGCAGTCTTGGGAGATTGCAATTTTGGAGGGGCAAATGGACTCCAAATCAAAAAATTCAAGTTGTTCCAGAAATTAGAGTCATGAAGATTTCCAATGAGTGATTCTGAACCTGATTTAGACTTCAATAATCATTCCAAAAATGGCTTGGAAAAAGTGTTATGCACAGAAAAAATGGCACTATGCATAGGATGAAAAATTGCCAATTTTGTCTGTTTGTTCAGAATTTCGCCTGGTTTTCTTCCAGTTTGAAATTTTCTCTCTCATGGTCAAATTCATGATGTAAATTTAGCTAAGTTGATGTACTTTGATGTAAAAATGATGAAAATTGACTTAAGGAGGTAGATACATCAGTTTTAGGTGGTTTTGAATTGAATGAATTAGTTTCCATAGTTTTAGAGGCAAGCTATTCGACTGCCTATTTTTCAGTTCCTAGTTTAGATCTTCTGAAACAACTCCTTGACTCATGGATTCAACTCCTGATGGCCAATATAGGTGGTTGGATGCCTATATCTTGTACTTTCTTAGTCATTTGTCAAAGTTGGAGTCTTGTGGATGCATTGAGCACTATTGTACATCACTTCTGCAGTTTGGCAAGGAAATAAGCCAGGGTTTTGCAACATTTTGTGGGATTCTTATGGTAATGTGATTTAACATTGTTTTCCTCTTATTTATTCAATGATATTATGTTTATGTGTGCCATCATCTCTTCTATTCTTCATATCTAAATAAATCAAGTGTAAGAAGTAGAATTCATTGATGTTTCAGTGCTCTGCCTTGGGGTTTATTTAGTTTTATATGTTTTCTACTGTTTGAAGAGGACTCATGACTTTTGCATGCCATCTCCAGCTTCTCAGCAGTCTTTAAATTCACCATTATACACATTTCAAAGTGTTAAAGCACTTCCCTACCTCGCCCCACAGAAACCTTTGCAAATCTGTATTCATTTCCCAGACCCAAAGCTGCCTTCTCCATCTAATCTAGCAACCAACCATCTAAATCAATCAAAATTATTCTGAGAAAACATACCTATCCTAAAATTATTTGTTATATTAGTCATCTCAAGGCTTCCTTGATAAATTTTCATTGAGATTGTCAAGGAGAGAGCCCTCTCCCGAATAGGTAGGGCTAGCTACCAGGTTAAGCATGGTTTGATGTTACCCTAGACCTGCCTTTCTTAGCTTGAGGTAGATTTAGGCACTAACATATTGGCGACCATACTGGGGAACGTGGTTTTATGTTCCTCAGGGAAACGTAATCAAGTTCGGATTTGATTATTGATGGTGGACAATGATCAGACATTGGAAAGGCTGAAATCATTCACCTGACAATTCCAAATCAGTTTCGAGATCAAATCCAAGGACTCCACTGGAGAATGAACCTGACCAGCAGAAACATGAAAGGACGATATGGACAGATTAGCTATTCAAGTTGGAATTTAATCCAAGACATTATGTTCTTTGTTATAAATTATTTCTTCTCTTTTCCTGAGAATGTCAAGAAGGCTTTGCAAATTATATTATATTTGAGAAAAGATCCAAGACCTACATTTGATTCTTTCCCCGTGAAGCTTGTGAATACAATATGATTGCATGCCTTTGAGCTTGATCAAGACCCTTTTGATGAAACTTGTGATGACCATATTCAAACTAATGAGCCTCAAGAGACCAAGATTGATTCTACACCTTCTGTACATACTCTTATACCTTGTAAAATTCCTGATCGATACAAGCCTCTGATTTTACCTCCTATATCCCATGCTTTCCCTAAAAATCATGACCTTTATCTACCAAGAATTGATGGTGACTGTAACGACATCACTGCTGAGAGACATGTATTGAATTTTGAGTCTTTTCTAGACCTTTTTGAAGTTGATGAAGAAGATCTCAGTATTAGGCTTTTTGCTCTTTCTTTGCAAGGCAAAGTGAAGAGTTGGTTCAAAGCCCTGCCTAATGTGAGCATCTCAGATTTCCAATAGTTCATTAAAGTTTTCCTCGACAGGTGGGTGGTCAAACAAAACCCTTTCTTGATTATAGAAGACTATGACCAGTTGAAAAGACTGCCAGGGGAGACAGTACAACAATTTTCTACCAGATTTAATCAAGTCTACTTTTCGATGCCGGTTAATATAAGAGCTCCTCTTAGATCCGCTCTCTTGCACTACCCGGAAGCCTTTGATCTAGAAATGGAGTTTTAGTTGAGAGAAAGGAACCTTGCAACACTTGAAGAGATGAAAAACAATGCAATAGATGTAGAGGCTAATTTGCTGATCAAAAGGGAAAATATGAAGGAAGAAGAGATGAAGAGCATAGATCGAGAGGAATTGACATCTTTAGAGGTAAAGCTCGAAATTTTGGTAAGTGTAGTGGAAGAGATGATGCAAAAGATCACCACAAGGAATGAATATGATGTTCAAAATCATGGTTCGTTGATTGAAGAAAAACAAGTGGCTGATCCAAAACATTTTCTTTCTTATCCTAGTTGTCATAGACTTGAAAATGATTGTTTTATAGATCATCTTGGAGAAGAGAGATTTGTTGATATGACATGCATGCTTGATGATGTATTTTTTATTGATGATTTTCCTCAGTTTGATCAGTATGATGATGATTATGTTCTCCAAACAGAAGCTAGCCTTGTAGATAAATCAACAACTAGTTTGTGAGAGGAGGAAGTTCACTTTCAGCTTGAATACAGTGATCAACTGATGCATATCAACTATGACAGTGAGGAGGAAAGTGCAACAAATTTTGAAGTGAGTGAAGGATCTTTGCCTTTTTGTTTTTCTTCATTTCAGTTCATTAAAGACAACTTTCATGCAATCAGAAATCAACTGTCGGCAAGTCTTGATCTGGACCATCTTGAGGGCAATGAAAACCTTGTTCAAGACTTCTCATATTTAGATTTGTAGCCTCTGAATTCCATTGATTTTCAAGTTGCAAATGAATATTTGGAAGCTGGACCATATGATCAAATGATGCCAGATGATTCCATACTTTTCTGTTTTGAATCATTTCAGTTTTTGAAGGGAAAATTGCATAGCATATATTCAAATGAGCAGCCTGTAGAAAATCATGCAATCTCATCACAACCAATAGAAAATGGGTTGCAGCAGTATTTTCAAGTTTCTCATGATCCAATAGCTGATGTGTTGGATGATGTTTGTAGTCAAAGTCCTTCTCCACTTGCTAACTGTGAGATTGAAACAAGTATTGATACAAACTTGATCTAGTAGCTGATTTCTTTGTCATTTTTAGTAGGAGTCTCGTCACAACGCTCAGATGAAATTTTGCATTCATGGTACGAAAAGAAGAAAAGTAATCCATTGGATGGACTAAGTGCCAATGTGCATGAATTTCAAGATCCTTATGCAGTGTTTTTGGAGTCATATAGAGAATCCATATCATTCAACGGATTTGTTTACAAGTTTCCATGGGAGTTGCCTTTCAGTAGTTATCTCTTGTTACTCATAAGCAAGCACTTGTGGAGAATGCAAACAGCAGCTAGAATTCTTACTTGGTTGCACTGGTTGTTTCATTTCACTTGATTAAGTGATGAATGGAATAGTTAGAGTAGGTTTTATTGAATAAGCTCTATTTTGAGCATATTTTCCAATTTGACAATTGTGTTTTAGTATTGAGTCAGTTTCAAGTTAGTTTGTGTTTTTGAGTCATCAGTATTCAGTCATGTAATTTCAGCTTGAGCTTTTGACTCCATTGCCCAATGGATAAGGCATTGGTCTAGTCTCTCAAAGATCTACGGTTCTTGGCACCTCCAAGGAGCTACCATCCCGATTGGAACCAATGTTAGTGTCAATCTTTGAAGCTTTCCTCCAGTGATGAAACATGCTCTTACAAAATTATTTTAAAGTGTCAAAGTCAAATTTTGTCGTTTGAGTGAGTCTTCAAGTAAAATTTGGTCATTAGGTATTAGGTTTAGGATTTGTTTTCACTTTTTTTAAAGTTGTCCAAATGTCGGTCAATGTGACCATTCAGCTGAGTGTACCATCTTTCAAAGGGTTTTCCTCATCATTTCAGGTTCCATTGGGTCATTTTACATCTTGTTCGTATTTCAGTTGTGCTTGGGTGAGACTCATTTCCCTCTCCTAGGGTTTTGAAGGTAATTTCTCTTGTATGGTCAAATCATCAACAAAACTTCTATCTTGATGTTCATACACCTTCCTCTATCCTTAATGTACCTTATTAAACACTTCCCATCACTGATATCTCTCAAATTCATCATTTTCCCACAAACCCTAGTTTCTTGCTACAATTTGACAATTTCTAGGCTAGGCCTACGTTTAGCCGTTTTGGACCCCTTCCCCTCACTCAAGCTTTTAAATTCCACTTTTCTTTGCTTCCTAACATCCCTCCCTACTTCCCAAAATTTCCTCAAGAATTTAGAAGCCCCTTATCCCCTTCATTTCCCTTCATTTCGATAAATCCCCTGTTCCGCACATTGGGGTAGGTTTTACTCAAATGATGTTTCTGAGAAAGAAAAAAATAATTTGGAAATAGTGAGAGATTATTTTGTCCACAATAGTCCAAGGAAGAAAAACCTCCTTCACTTTTTACACAGGTGTCATGGTTGTAGAGAAATGTCAAAAATATAGTTGCCTCAAGAGAATTGTTGCACCTCTGGAGTGACCTTGGGAAAATCAATATTTCTCCTAGATTGGTTAGCCAAATGACTTGCATGATACATTCAATGATAACTAGACACAACGAGATTTCCGATTAGCTATCATGAGCTCAATTTGGAGTTCAGGAAGACCTTCAAAAGTTGACTACAACAGCACTCTTCCTTTAGGAAACCTCATTTTTGCACATTTTGACCAGTCTTAGGAGATTTGACTTTTGGCAGGGAAAATGAACTCCAAATTAAAATATTCAAGTTGTGCGGGAAAGTAATCTCAATAAGCTTTCTAACAAGCTATCCTGCGCCCAATGTGGACACCGAAAATGCCTCCCAAAGTGTCCTGCAAAAGGCACTATGCACCTGTCAGCTGGCGCTACGCATAGAATTGGCGCTACGCACCTGGTGCAGGTATTACACTGAGTTTTGAATGGGAACTACACATACAAAGTGTGCTACACACCTGGGTGAGTACGTTATGCACCTGGCAATTGGGCTACAAACAGTTCCAAAACTTATCAAATTGCATCAAAACTCCAAAATTCCTCCATGGCAAGTAAGTAACATCATTTTTATTGCTAAAAGGAATTGTTGCATACGTTTTTGGGTTGTATTGATTCTCTAGACATCAAACCCTAATTGTCACTAAATTGTCTCATATGTTGTGAAAACACACTCATTACTACTGCCCTATATCATCTTTTACCGTTTCCCTAAACCCCATCCTCCTATCCATAATTCCCTAGACAACAAACCCTAATTCCCACATTCTACATTTTCACTACCCCCACTTCATTACAAACCCTATTCACATTACTAAAACCCTATCCACTCTCCCAAACCCTACACTACTTCCCAAACCCTACAAGTGCTATTCACATCATCAAACTCTACCCACTTTCCCTAAAACCCTACTCATCCATAAACCCTGTTGACACATACATTTCCACACTCCCTCCCCCATACACTCTGCCCATTCCATTCCTCCATCCTATTCCATACTATTATCAACAAACCATTCATATATAATCACATTTTTCAAAACCAAGGGAAAACAATGGAGATGGACATTGAGTATGAAATGGAGGAAGAAAGCCTTAGTGACAGTTCCATGGAAGACCATAAGGAGCAAAGAAAGAGCGTGATAAACTCAAGATCTTGGCCGAAGCATCATTGGCCCAGAATAGCACATAAAAAGGATCAATCATGCCAAATTTAAAGAAATTTGGTGAAGTTTTTGTCATTTTTTAATTTTTCAGGCAAAAAACAGGCTTTTCCGACAGGTGCGTAGCACCATCGGCGCTCGCTTTTGATAGGGATCTCCATTTGAAGAAAACTTAGCATTTTTGGATTCCTTATGAAAATTTATGCATGCTCAGAAATTACCAAGAGATTTTGACAAGTTTTGGATCTCCAAAAGGGCCAAAAACACCTAAAGAATGCCCTCTACCACTTTTTGGCCACATAGGAAGCAGTCTTGGGAGATTGCAATTTTCGAGGCGCAAATGGACTCCAAATCACAAAATTCAAGTTGTTCTAGAAGGTATACTCACCAAGCTTTCTAATTCGCTATTTGACATATAATTGGGAATTTGGGAAGCCTTCCAAAAGTGGCTTGGAAAAAGCGCTATGCACAGAAAAAATGGCGCTACGCATAGGATGAAAAATTGCCAATTTTGCATGTTTGCTCATAATTTCGGCTGGTTTTCTTCCAGTTTGACTTTTTCTCTCTCATGGTAGAATTAATGATGTAAATTGATGTAAATTGATGTACCTTGGTGTAAAAATGATGAAAATTTACTTAAGAAGGTAGATACACCAGTTTTAGGTGGTTTTGAACTGAATGAATCAGTTTCCATAGTTTTAGAGGGAAGTTGTTCCACTGCCTATTTTTTAGTTCCTAGTTTAAATATTGTTGAAATAACTCTTTGACTTATGGATTCAACCCCTGATGGCTAGAATAGGTGGTTGGATGCGTATATCTTTTACTTTCTTAGTCATTTGTCAAGGTTAGACTCTTGTGGATGCATTGAGCACTATTGTACATCACTTCTGCAGTTTGGCAAGGAAATAAACCAGGGTTTTGCAACAGTTTGTGGGATTCTTGTGGTAATGTGATTTAGCATTGTTTTCCTCTCAATTATTCAGTGATATTATGTTTATGTGTGCCATCATCTCTTTTATTCTTCATAGCAAAATAAATCAAGTGTAAGAGGTAGAATTCATTGATGTTTCAGTGCTCTGCCTTGGGGTTTATTTAGTTTTACATGTTTTCTACTGTTTGAAGAGGACTCATAACTTTTGCATGCCCTCTCTAGCTTCTCACCAGTCTTTAAACTCACCATTACACTCATTTCAAAGTGATGAAACACTTTCCTACCTCGCCCCACAGAAACTTCTGCAAATCTATGTTCATTTCCCGGACCCAAAGCTACCTTCCCCATCTGATCGAGAAACCAACCATCTAAATCAATCAAAATTATTCTGAGCAAACATACCTAGCCTAAAATTAGTTGTTATATCAATAATCTCAAGGCTTACTTGATGAATTTTCATTGATATTGACAAGGAGAGAGCCCTCTCCTGACCTGGTAGGGCTAGCTACTAGGTTAAGCGTTGTTTGATGTTACCCTAGACCTGCCTTTCTTAGTCTGAGGTAGATTTAGGCACTAATAGATATCAAGGAAACTCCGTTAAATATACCATTTCATTCTGAAAGATTTTGGTTCAAATCGAAAGATTTTGTAGTTCCCATTAGGACTTGGTGGGAGGAAATCGCTATAGAGGGAAATACCAAGGTGAGAATGTTCCAACTAAAGTTGAAGCAGATGAAATGTCATATTAAAAAATTGAATAAGTAAGTGTTTGGAAATATCTTTAAGGACAAGAGGGAGTTGGAGAATAAGATTTCATCTATTCAACAAAGGATCACTGGGAGGGTAGATCCAATATGTTAGCAACCGAGGAGGCTGACTCCTTGTAAAATTGGAAAATAGAAAGAAGCAAGAGGAGATTATTTGGAAGTAAAAGTATAGACTTTAGTGATTGATGGTTAGAGATCGCAATACTAATATTTTCATATTGCAATGATTCAACATTACCTTCACAACACAATTTTCTCCATTAGTGATAAATATGGAGGCAGGCACTTGACACACTATGGAATAGGAAAGTTGATAAACTATGTTGTTGATCTCTAGTCTAATACCATACTAGAACCATCATTTACGGGCTCCACACTCACAGTCATCAAAAACATCCCCAAAATCATAAGAAAAGAACAAAATAATGCACTAATGCGATTGATCTCTTTATCAAAAGTTGAGGCAGTGGTTAAGAATATGAAAAAAAAAAAAGAAATGGTTCTGCATGGATTTACCATAGACTCATACTAGGAGTGTTGGCATTTCCTTGCCAAAGAATTTCTTGAAGTGGTAGAAGAATTAAGATAGACTCAAGACATAATCCAAACATGAAATGCAACTTTTATTTCATTATTACCAAAGCTGGGGAGTTTTGAGAGTCTGGATGGCTATACACCAATTGCATTATGTAATGTAATTTATAAGATTATAACTATTGACATTGTGAATAGATTGAAACCATTTCTCCCAACTCTCATCTCCCCAGAGAAAGCGAGGTTTGTAGAGGGAAGGAAGATTGGAGATGGAATCATAGTAGTTCAGAAAATCATCACTCACTCAAGCAAACCAAATGCCCAAGAATGTTCGTAAAGTTGGATTTGTCTAAATATTATGAAAAAATTAGATGGTCCTTTCTATTTAAATTCCTACAAGCGTTTGGATTTGTAGAGCCCTATTTGGAATGGGTTGGTTCCCTTATCTCCACAACATTTTTTCCATTTTTTTTCAATGGATCACCTTCTTAGACCATCCATCCAGCCAGAGTTATTAGACAAGGTGATCCTTCGTCACCTTTTCTCTTTTTTTTAGTTATGGAACGTCTCATAAGAATGTTTCAAAAATTTGGAGAGTTGAATTATATATATGGCATTCATTTGTATGGGAAGGGTTTCCCCATCACACATCTTCATTTTGTTGATGGTGTTATACTATTTGGTCTCTGTACTAGGAGAGAGGTTTCTAATATGGAGAAAATCCTCAACATTTTTATGCTACCTCTGGAACTGTAGTGAATAAAAAGAAAACATAGATGTTGTTTTTTATTTCCTAGAAATGATACAACAAAGACTATCCCATAGATTTGGATATACCAGGGGTACACTACTAACCAAGTATTTAGGGCTTTTGATAGTTTGGAACTATCAAAATGCTTCCACATGGGTAGAGATAGTGAAGAAAACAGGTCTTTCGAATGACCAATTGGATGTTTTAGCCCATAAATCTTCGTAGTAGGTTTGTCTTCACGAAAATAGTTCTCCAAGAACTTCCAAATTATCAACTATCACTAATACCCATCCCTAGAAATGTATGCCAGTCTCTCAGAATTCTCTATTCATACTTTCTATGGAAGGGTTTGGTCACAATAGATAAAGGGGCCCTGATAGGTTGGGACAAACTGACACTACTGAAGTCACATGGAGGTTTTGGACTTAGGGATTCCTATTTCATTAGAAAAGCCTATGAAATGAAGTTGTGGTGTTCATGGGTTTAGGGTTGGTCCCAAGTTTAGAAGAGGGTGTGGAATAGGAAATATATGTTACTTAATCCTCAGGTGGAAAGGCTGAATATGGACATTACAATCAAAGGCTCTGGAATTTTGAACTGGGCTTATGATGTAAGGGCCAAGGTTAAAAAACTTGTATTCTGGTAAGTACGTGATGGTAAAGCGACCTCTTTTTGGGAAGAATCATGGCAACAAAACCCCCGTCTAGTAGATAATAGTAACCTTTCGGAGATAAAAGAGTGGACTCAATATTTGACTCATTTTAAAGTAGCTGACTATTGGAGCACGAGTCCTTTTATCCATTGGTGGAAACAGTGGGAAACACAACAAGATTTGGGAAATTCCAATATGCTCCTGTCATGGGCAGATTTCCAATGATATCTTCAAGGTATAACAATATGAAACTCAGAGAAAGGAGATATTTTGTGTTGGGGAAAGAAACAATATGGCACCTTCTTTCTAAATGAAGCGTACTTGACAGTTATAAACCTATATAATCAAGAGAATCATAAAATATGGAATTTTGTCTGGAATATAGGAGGATGGCCTAAAGTGTCAATTTTTCTATGGCTAATAGCATGCAATTGTGCATTAACCTAGGATCGATTGAAAAGAAATGGATTTGCATGTCCATCATGATGGTTGTTTTGTTTACAAGAAGAAGAGATTGTCGCACACATATTCATCTCTTTTGTTTATTCGTAGGAGATATGAAACTTTGCTCATGTTTTATTTAAATTCATTATACCAAAGGTGGTGGATGTTAAGGATTGGTTACTAGACTAGTATAGTGAGGAATTTAGGACCCATGGGTATTGTCACTGTGGCATTTACTTATGGTTTTCTCCATATGGAATTTATGGAAGGAGATAAATATGAGGGAATTTGAAGGTAAAAGTCAACCATCATAAATGTTATAAGAAAAAATTAGATCCAATGTATGAGAAACTTTGGCAGTTTATCCGTTGAATGAAACTATCAGGAAATAGGATGATGAGTTAGTGGTTATTTTGCAAAAAATACATCTATAGGAAGTTGGTGGACCTTCAAATCGAAAAAGCAAGAGTAAAAGGGAAAATTTAGAATTTTTCTTTCAAATATCCACTCCATATTTTATTGTGTTGAGTTTTGATGGAGCCTCACGAGGCAACCCAGGGGTGGTAGTTATAGGAGGGATATTGAGAGAGGATAAATTGAATTCATTGTATGCTTATGAATTTTCATGTCGAGAAACCACAAACAACATAGAAGAATTTTTGGTGCTCACAAAAGGACTCCAAATTGCAACAAGAAGAGGAATCCATCTATTAGAAATTCATGGGGACTCTCAAATTGTGATCAGCATGGTGTAAAAAAATATCATGGATCATATGCGTGAGAAATCAATTTCTAGATGGCATTTGCAAGAGAGAAAGGAATATTAGGGAACTGCTACTACAATTCGATTATGTTATCCATGTTCATATGAAGAGGGAAGATAATTAGGTAGTAGATGCTTTAGCTAAATGGGGTAGTTCTGAAACTAAGGTAGCTCTAGAGGAAGAGTGAGGTGAATGGTTGCAACATGATTCTATCTTGGTACTACAGCAACAGGTAGCACATGATAGAAAAAGGGTTGATAGTTCGATCCATGATGGGAGTGTTCTATTGACGACAAACCATCGATGACCTAGAGTAGGCTATTTTCCAATGAATGAGAAACAAGAAAATCATGTGTGACATGCAACGCATCTTTATGGAAAAACTGTAGGTGACCCTAGAGGAGTGTTCCAAGCCACCCACTTAGCACAAAGTACTTGACGCGTGGAGGAGGAAAAAGGTGTAAGTGTGGGTGCTGTATGGTGGGTTATTTGTGTCATTTATTTCATGAGGCTATGGTACAAGGAAGTGGGTTTTGAGAACACCATCAAACAGTTAGTTGAGGTTTTCGAAGAAGGAATGGAGCAGAAAGCTTGTGGGAAATTGGAGGTAGGATGGATTTTCTATGACATGTGATCGTTTGACATTTATGATAGACAAATTATGAGTAGTTTTAGGTATGAGAATCATAGGTTGAGGTTCAATATTTAGTGTTTGGTGAATGTATGGTATAGGCCCTATTCTTCTTCCTGGATTAGCCATGCCTAGTCAGCGTTGTCATATACAGGCTTTATTGATAATGTAGTGTGGCAAAAAGAACCAATGTATATAGGGTGGCGCCATAATGATCTAACTCTTTCAGGGTATGTGTTGGTGGATTGTGTTCTTCGTGGTCAACTTATTTCAAAAGTACTCTCATCTACATATTCAAACCAAGCATTCTGGTGAGCTATCAACTTAGCTTCTTTGGTTCTGTTACATTTAAGTTATATACAAGCTCTATCGATACATTAGTGGTAGAGAGCACCAATGTCTATAGGGTGCCACCATATTGTTTTAATTCTTTGAGGGTATGCACTGGCGGATTGTTTTTCCCATGGTAAAATTCTTTCAAGAGTTGTTCTTGCCTACATCTTCAGTACAGGGACTTTGGTGAGGTATCAACCTACTTTCCTTGGTCAATTCTCTTTGTTCCCAGTCTCTAACAAGTATTTTTCGGTTATTCAGGCATGGAGTGGTCATGTGGTCATTCTAGATCATTTAATTGCATACGGTGTAACTTTGGTCTGTGCATTTTTACATACACCTCAATTCAAGTTTTTGTGTTGGATATAGTCATGGGTGGTGGTTTGTTTGGGTGGTTTCCTCTCTATAATTTTTACTCAAACCTTGTTATCAAAAGGGTTGTGGGATCAAGGGAGTCCATCAAATGTATTCTGTATGTTTTCTGTATAATTCCTCCTATGGGCCTCCTTTTGAGCTGGCTACAGTACTCCTGCCAGCAGATTTACAATCCTTTGAACCTTTTGACTTATCCTTTAATTGCCTAGTATTGGTTGCCGACGTCTAGTACAATGGTTCATTATCGATTTGTTTTTAATATTGTGGCCTTTCAAGTTATTCAAGGGTTATTTACGACATCTCAGGAGGAGAAATTGTCTTTAATTTTGAGTCATATTCGCTATAGAGTCTTGTTTGGTCGAAAAATTCAGATTTATGGGTACCTGGATGATGTCTACATTGGGTTGTTCTCATCACTAGTTATGTCCTAATTTGTGGGAATTGGGGATTTTGTGTCATGACCTTACCCAACCATCCATTTAAAATTCTACTGTGGTTTATCCCAAAAGTTTCTTGTCAAGACTTACTGCAGGTTCTCCTATTTGATGGTGCCACAAAAACGACTCATTAGTAGAAGTAGAGGCTCATCTTTGGTGTCCTCATCCAGACAATACTATCTCTTTGGTTAGGGGTCAATGTATTTTTTTTTTTGATGTTGTGCCCCTAGCGGTTCGATAGGAAATTCGATCTTTGGAGTCAAGAGAATTTGGTGAAAGGTTGTACCATTCAAATTATGAGGTTAGTGAAAGGAAAATGAAGTGGGTACCAGACCTAGGTAAATGGAGAAAACACAGGTTTTATTTCCTACATTCAACATTCTCACATAGAAAAATGGAATATTTGCTCCACATGGCGCTGAGAGACATACAGGTTGATAATTATAAGCTATTTGTGGGTCAAGTGGAAATCAAAAGAATAATGCGTGATATCAGATATGATATGGATGATATCACAATTAGCTTGAAAAAAATTCAGTGCTACATTAATTCATATTCAGATACTAAGTCCATAGCAACCCAGAATGGTGAAGCGATCATCAATGCTACACCAGCCAACATGGTTAGTGGAAATCCATCTCCAGATCAGCCAATAGTTATTTTTTATCTGTGATCCCACCTATTATCTTCTTCTATCTCAGTTTTTGTTATGGGTTCTCATGTTCTTTGCCTCTCTTATGTCACATTTTGTTATATTACAGTATTATGTATGTTTTTGTAGTGATTATCTATTGCGTAGTTGTCATATCTACTTGCCAGTACCTATGGTCTTTTTTGTATGTATGGACAATCGCCACCATTGGTTGTGTGTAGAAAATAGCTTATGATTGACATGTTCAACATCATGCTATAAAGAACATCAATTATATTTTTTGTTTTTTGAATATTAACAAAAATCTTGGTCAGATATTACAAAAGAAGAGTTTTTTTTATTATTTTTTATTTTACATGATTGTATTATTTTTGTTTTTTTGCTTTTATTTTATATTCAATGGACACAATGTTTCTTTTATAGTTACCTAGGTTGTTTTCAACTTAAATAAAACAATGATCGAATGATAGTATAAGTAGTGAAAATATGTGAAAAGCTTTTTTTCCCAAAGAAATATTAGTTGACGTGGTTCAATGATAAAGCCCACATGTCACCTATGATTAAAGATACAAGGAACCCCTACTTCAACATGCCTACTCAATGTGAAAAATGATGATCCATCTATTTGGTTAATTAAAAGTTAGGTATTGAAAACATGTCAATGATGAGGAATATTGCATTCATTTGTATGAAAAGTTCATGTCAATATATCAACAATGAAGAATATTTCATCCATTTGTATGACATGGTATCATAAATAAAGATGATGGCACCCAACCACATGTTAGCCGTGGCTAGTCACATTTGTAATTTGTCAATGCATATGTATGAAAAGGAGGTGGGAAACATGGTCACCTGAAAAATAAAATTAACTAATAAAACCATTAAAATGAATAATTTGAGTCTAGCCTAAACTTTTTTTCTCTCATAATGATGGTGTGTCGTGATTATATAAAAAGAACTTTGTATAATTGAAATAGTGTTTCATCATGAGTACCTACTAATATTTATTATGAAAATGCCATAGAAAAAATGAAATAGAAATATTATCGATGAAGTAATATAAGTTAAAATTAGTAATACATCATTTCATCTTTGAAGCCATGAAGATAGAACTAGAGCATTCCAAGGTTTATTTATATCCTTGTATGTTTTGGATTAATTATGCACAGGTAGTTCAAGGTATTTGAGTTAATTATTATTATTGAAATTTTTTTCTTGAAGCTTTTATATTTGACACACAAAATTACATTCAAGATAAAATCAAATGGATACTTGTCAAAATAAGAATTGGTGCATGGCAATGAATTGAGATACGTTACAAGCAAAAAATGTTATAATTAATCTTATCAAAGCTAGATATATATTTCTTTCTTTGATATTATCTATTCGCTAAAAATGATGTGTGGAATAATATTATAGAAATGAATTCCAACAAAGTGATGAAAAATGAGACCTTTAATGGAAATAAGTTTTCTTCTAAGAGTGTAGTGGGAGTATTGACCATGTTAATGCTATATGTGATTTGCAAATGAAATTTTTAAGGTTTGAATTGAGAAAGTAGTGGAGTAGAGTTAGATTACAAGGAATTATGTTTAGAGAATACAAACAACGAGGATGGGTTGAAATACCATGGAATAATTTGATGGCATATCCAACATCATCAATAAACAATTGGTTTCCCTTATATCTATTAATGCTAAGAGTAGTGGAGGTTCAAAAATGCCACTTAGTTTGCACCTTGTGGTTTTCCTTAAGATACTTATTTTGGTTTATTTGATTTCTCATCCTTCTAAATGACATCAGACATATATGGAAATATGTGAATTATAATTGAATGAAATGAAAAGGAATTATGTGAATGTGAATAGGTGCATTAGGAATTTAGAAAGGAATAACATTCAATGTGGAGAAAAGGTTGTTAATTTTTCTTAGGGCTATATTGTTCTTTGCTTTGATAATTACATTTCTTCATTTACACATTAAACTCCCCCCATAACATCATAACATTGTTCAACAACATATGCAACTATGTAGAAAGAACAATATCATCATCATCAATGAAGAAGAACATAAAGGAACAACAAAGGAAAATCATTTAGACATCGAGACACTAAGGTTGGTCGGAGACCAGGAAAAAACCCACTATGGGGAAAATCCTTTGAAATTATTCTTCTTATTAGATCATCATTGAATGATTCAGTAAATGACAGTACAATAACCCATATCTTCAGCTATAAACCTATCCAACAATAATCAACTAAAAAATCCATAAAATGAATCCATGAATGCTTATACTCAAAAACCCTAATTCAGAAGCCTGTAATGAACTGTAACTCTCTACGGACAACTACCTAAGCCTGCTGTCAATGAGAGAAAAATTCGAACAACTGAAAACCAACATTTAGTTCCTAATTGCATCGAGGATGAGTCATGAGTTCGACTAGAAAGGTCTAGTCTCTCACTTGAGCCTATAAGCTAGTGAATATGGTTGAATTCAACCTTTAAAGAGTTTGTGACTGTAATTCTAAAACCCTAGATGTGATTCACATGGAGGATGATTTGTGCATGTGAATAAGATGATTTGGTCACACAGATGAGTTAGTTAGTGAGCAACTATGTTTGATTTCTTCCTATGTTGTGCCTGTGACTGCAAGAAAAAACCGTAAAATAGATACACGAGCTTCAAACCATGCGATTTCATGTCTGAGAGAACCCATTCCTCTGCATACGTGCCTCAAATATGTGTGAGCCAAAACCAAGAAAGAGAATAGAATATTGTCTCATGATGATGTCCAAATGAGGTAGAGGTCACTTGTATTTATAGCCTTCCAAGGGTGTCCACTTTGCTTTAGGGCCGACCTAATCAAATATGCACATGTGGGCTTATAATTTAAAAATACACTTTCCCTTCTCCAAATTAGATAATCTAGGTCAATTTTGGTCCTCTCAAAAAGAGGAATCTAATGTAATCATCATATACATAAAATGAGATATCGAAAGTGGAATTTGACCGTAGTTTCATATTTTAACACTCCCTCTCAACTAGGGAGAATTCCACCTATCAATATATAACCATCGATCAACATGGCAACATGTCATCATATCATATCCAATATTTTTAGTGTTCATATCTATTCATCTCTTATTGCTATGTATCTCTTGATTGTCCCTACTCATATGTTGAACATTCTCAAATCTGAAAGAAGAATAATTTGAGATTGGAGGGAAGTATATGATACCACCCTCTATTCATCGGGGAGCCATTGCTGCCACCCAGAATCTGTTGATAAGTGGTTTCCATTGATGCAACCCAAGCAACACTGAGGGCTAGCCCAATATTGCATGGGAATTTTGACTTGAAAACTCATCTTATTATGACTTAAGCATCTTATAGATGGATTCTACTCGTCCATATGTTTCCATTGTTATATGGCATGCCATGTAGTTCTTCATGGGTTGCGAGTTCTTCATGTTTGAAGTTAGTAACCCTAGTTAGTGAGATAAAACCCCATGGGGTTGTGCCATGGCACTCATCATTGGTTATGGTCATTGAATTGTCAATAATTAATAATTTTTTATGCTCCTAAAATCCCTCCAATGTTCACTTGTTGAGGACCCTCTAAACTCAAGACATTTCTATACATAGTGACCATCATATCCTCCTCTAGCAAGTACTTTTCATCGAACTATCTTGTGAGAATACCTCTGTAATTTTTTCATATCTCATGAGATTCTAATTCAAGATCTATTGTAGAGAGTTTAAGGTTACATTGAGGTCTATTTAGGGCACAAAATTATGATCAAGTTTGAAGATCTGTTTTGAAGCAAGTTTAGAGCCTTCCATTCTAGGATTTTGCTGCTTCAAACAGACCATCATGGCATTTCTGCTATAACTTGTTTTCTAAGAAGTTTGAGAAGCAGAAATTAAAACCCCTTTGATCCAAAACCTTGATGAACCTCGTGACCAAATTTTAGATCTCGTTCCATTATATTTTCGGAAATATGATGTGAGGAAGTTAAGGTTTTTGCAGGCTCCCATATTCCATGTCAAACATGCGACCCCAGGAAATTCATCATAAATTTATCTCTTGGCATTGGATTCAAATTTTGTCAATAGTGACAGAAAAAAGATGGATCTTAGTTTGTTGGGTATCATTTTTAGGGTCAAAGTTCGAAAGAGTGACACATGGAACTTCGTGAAAATTTGCTCTACTGAACTCGTCTATACTCAGGTCATCGTGGGAGATTGGGCGTACCTCTTTCTTGAAGAATCCAATCTTGATCATACCTTTGGGATTGAAAACAGGACTCAGAGGGCTACCCCTAAACAAAATTTTAGACCTTGGAGATCCTAAATTACATAGATACAACAAATTCAATATCACACTCCTAGAAGGAAAGAAAAAGTATGCATTCAAGGATCACTGCATTAAGGATCACACATCAACAATCAAGGGTAAGTCTACTACTGCAATGTATGTATGATTAGTGTTTTCATTTTAATTTTGAGTATCATCTCTGACATATGTTTTTTCAGAACAATGTAAGTATATTGTTTTGTATTTCTTTGGGCCTTGCTTGTTAATGCATGTGCAGGAAGGATGACACTTTATAACAACTCAGACACGTACTAGAAGGACATGCAATTCCAAAGTACCATTACTTGAAGTAATCACAATAGTATCTCAATAGCTACAAGTGATCCAAGAGGAAATTTCGAGTTAAGTGTCAGGTCTTGTCAAAAAATGATTGCAGTAAAAGAGTCATCATTGTAAATTTGTGAAAGAGTCATCATTATAAATTTGTAAAAGAGTCATAATTCTAAATTTGTAAAAGAGTCATTATTGTAAAAGAGTCAATCTACCTAGAGTTAAAGAGGCAATGTTGTGAAGTATATGAGTCATTGTTGGGATGATGTCATTGTTGGGTTGCATGTCATAGTGTGATTAGGTGCTTGATCAAGTACAAGAAAATCATTGTAAATCATATTGTAATATGGATCATTTCCCCTGGTATGGGAGTCCATGCTATTGTCTCACTTATGATCATTATAGGGTGGCAGGGAGGTGTTAGGTAGGTGCATGAAGTCACCTACAGGTTGGAGCCTGTGAACACTTCAGGGTGGTAAGTTGGTCTAGGATGTTGGGGCATCCATTCAATTGACTACTAAAGAAACCAGGGCTTTTGGGCATCCTTCAAGTGGGAGCTAGAGAAGAATGCTTTTCTATAATTCTAGGAAGTTGTAAATTTCATTTTAGTTGGGGCTGAAGATTAAAGAGTTTATTAGAAAAGCGTTCAGTGGTTTTTGACCCGAAGGGGGTTTTCCACCTCAAATTCTTGCGCCTATTGTATTTTTTTGATATTGGATAAACATTAATAATAATTGAATATTAACTAATTCTCTGAAAATATTTAAAAGTGCTAATTGCTAAGGAATACTAATTCACCCCACCTCTCAGTGTTTCCAATAATTGGTATCAGATCTTGGTTCCTTCAATAAGAGACTAACAATTGGAAGGAGATCATGGAATATACTAAGAATAGAGTTCCTTTATTCAAAGGAAATAAATTTGCACTTTGGAGTGGAAGAATGCAGGTTCATTTGCTAGTGCAAGGATACGAAGTATGGGAAATCGTTGACAAAGGCTTCACACCAACCCAAGATGGAAAAGGTAAGAAAAATATGGTATATGATGCAAAGGATAAAGATCTTATTATCAGTGGGCTTATCAAATCTATTTATCTTATGGTATTGAGTTGCAAAACTACTAAAGAGGTATGGGGCAAGCTTGAAAATATATATGTAGGTGACTCAAAAGTGAAATAAGAAATGCTTCAAATTTACAGGGAAAAATTTGAGCAACTCAAAATGAAGGAAGATGAAAATATTGATCCATATTTTTAGCTTATTGATGAAACAACAAATACATTAGAAGGTTTGGGAGAACCTGTTGAAGATAGATCGGATCTGACAAATCTCAAGATAAATGAATTGCATGGAATTCTTATTGCATATGAAATGAAAATGGAAGAAGAGGGGGGCACATATCACTTAGAAATATCATTTTCTGCATCCAAGAAGATTGGTAAGGACAAGAAGACTCAAAAAGCCAAAACTTGCAGCTGTAAAGATGAAGAAAAGGAAGAGGATGAAGAAGGATTTTCAGATAAAGAATTTTCCTACTCCACATGAAAGATGAGAATAGGTACGGAAAAATTCAAAGGTAAACTTCCATTGATATGTTTTGATTGTGGTGAGGTTGGACATTTTGTAGCCAAGTGTCCTCACAAAAATGAGGCTATTATGAAAGGAAAGAAAGTCCCTAGGCAGTTCAACAAGCAAGGCAAGAATAAATGGTTTAAGAAAAGTTTTTTCTCCAAAGAAGATAGCTCCTCACTCGATGAAGATAGTGATAATGAAGAAGAAGTCAACGAGATATTTTTTTTATGGCCAAGCACAATAAGAAAGAGCCATCTGATGAAGAAGGAGACGAAGAGCAAGAGATGAATAAGGTTGAATTTCAAAATGAAGTGATCGAGATTATCAAAGAGCTCAAGGCCGAAAAGAAGCATGACAATACTCTTGATGACGAATTAAAGATAGTAAGGGAACATGTCCTAATCTTAAAATCAAGGTTGAAGAATAAAAATGAATTGAATAATCGCCCAGGAAAGAGTTAAAGGAAAAAAACAAGGAAAGAGAGGCATTGCAAGCTAAAATAATCTCTCTAGGAAAGGAAGTAAAAAATGAAAAAACTCTTCAAAACTACGCCAACAGCTCAAAGGCATTGGAAAAACTCATCAGCAATCAACGATCATACAATGACAAGAGTGGTCTTGGATACAAAGAAAATTATGAAAAGAAGTCATGTGATTCTATGACAACAAAAGAAGA
This sequence comes from Pinus taeda, assembly GCA_000404065.3. Classification (NCBI taxonomy): domain Eukaryota; kingdom Viridiplantae; phylum Streptophyta; class Pinopsida; order Pinales; family Pinaceae; genus Pinus; species Pinus taeda. The sequence continues at coordinate 47,427 of APFE031546063.1, read as the reverse complement.
TGGATATGCAAAATTTACCAGGCAAGTAGATCTCTGACATAAATCAAGAGATCAAGGCTCGCAGGAAGAACCATGGAAAACAATTCCTCGAAGAAGATTTCCTCCCAGGTATCAAAATATATTTTATGGTCATTGTTATTCATGTGGAAGGTTTGGACATAGAGATGTAAAATGTCGCATGTATATGAATACAGTTCCATGAGATCTTTCGAAAATCAATATTCCATGAATCAACAAAATAGCGGTAGATTTGATCATTTTAGTGATAAGTGATTATGTCAAACGTTACAAATGTAATAATTGTGGACATCTCGCTAAAGATTGTAGACATGGAAGATATTCAAAGGAATTCTCGCAGTATTAGAATGAACAAGTACAAAAAAAGAAGACATCAAAATGTGCTATCGCTCTCAAGGCTCAAAGCAACATAAAATTTTGGTATGTTGACAGGGGTTGCTAAACGATTATCACTGGAGATAAAAGTAATTCCATATCCTTAAAGGAAAAGAAGGATGGAACAATGTCTTTAGGAAATGACAGGTCTTCAAACATCATAGGAGCAAGTATGGTCACACTTGGTAGCAAGGTTTCATTAGAGAAAGATGTGTTGTTGGTTGGAAATATGAATCACAATCTGTTCAGTGTTGGACAAATGTGTGATCAAGGACACACGATGTTATTCAACTCTAAGAAGTGTGAAATTACGAAAGGCAAATTTGGAAAAATTGTGGCTACAGCAAGCATAGCTCCAAATGGCATATACATTTTGGATGAAACAACTAAAGGGTTGTTTTAGGCAAAATAAGATGAAAGTTAGTTATGGCACAAACAAATGGGACATATAAATTTCGGAAATTTGGTCATGATTAGAAAAAGGGAAGAAGTAAGAGAAATTCCTAAAAATTCAAAACCTACCAATACGATATGTGAATCTTGTCAACATGATAAAGAAACAAAAGTTGAGCTCAAGACAAAGGAACACTTTCCATCACGTCCATTGGAAATAATAGATATTGATTTATGTGGTCTTATGAGAACAAAAGGTTTAGATGGTGAATTATAATTTATGCTAATGATAGATGATTACAACAGAATGACAGTCGTTAGTTTCTTAAAGAAAAAATCTGAGGAATTTGAATGTTTCAAAATGTATAAGGAATTGGTCAAAAATGAAACTGAGTTGAAGATCAAATGTCTGAGATTAGATAATGGCAGAGAAATCATGTCCAAAGCATTTCAGAAATACTGTAACAAAAATGGAATAAAAACAAAATTCTCAACAACCATAACACCACACTAGAATGGAGTTTCTAAAAGAAATAATAGAACCGTACATGAAATGGCTAGAAAAATGTTAAATGACTCAAAATTGGATGATAAATTTTGGGTTCAAGTAATTGATACAACGGTATTCATTATAAGCAAAGGTCTGCTCACGAACAATTGTAACATGACTCCGTACGAAATATGGAAGGGAAGGCCGACTAACATCAAATACTTCAAAATAGTTGGAATTAAATGCTACATCAAAAGAGAAGACCAAAAATTGGGCAATTTCGATTCTCATGTTGACGAATTTATCTTTGTTGGTTATTCACGCAAAAGAAAGGCTTATAGATGCTACAATCTGAGGTGAAAACAAATAGTCGAAAGCATAAATATTACTTTTGATAAAAACTGTGTTCTAAATGATAACAATGAGATTTTCTCTGAGGAGCTTGAGGTAGAATCTGTGAAGGATGAAGAAGAAGCTTAAGAACAAGGAAAAATCAAATAAGGTAACAACATTCAACCAAAAGGAAATAAGAAATGATTAGCAGGATGTAGAAGAAACTTTTCGAAAAGTTTTAAAAGAATGGTGTCAAAATAATCATCCATCCAATCAAATCATCGACAACATAAATGAAGGAATTAGAATCAGAAGAAGACAACAACTTCATTCATCATAGCAAGCCCACCTTGCTCTTTTAGCAACTTTTGAGCCGAGAAATTTTGAGGAAGCTAGTCAAGATGAACACTGGGTAGTAGCTATGCATGAAGACTTGGATCAAATTGAGAAGAACAACATTTGGGAATTGGTTCCATGACCAAAGGATAAAAATGTTATTAGAACTAAATGGGTCTTGATAAACCAAATTGAATAGGGACGGACAAGTTACCAGGAATAAGGCAAGATTATTCTGCAAAGGATATGCACAAGTAGAAGGTATTGATTTTGAACAAACATTTGCTCCCATTTGTAGAATGCAAGCTATTAGGATTTTTCACGCTTGTGCATTCTCTAGAAAAATCAACTTTTTTAGAGAATTTTCAGCGAAATCACATAATTAATAATTTGTCGACGCGTTTCGAACCAACTAGTGTGGTTCATCATCAGGACAAGTTGAAGATACAAATCCAGTTCACCGTGTTAAATAGTCTAAGCAGAGACTCAAACGGCTAAAAAGAAAAACAGTTACTTTTCCACTCAAGGACCCGAGTCAAACTTCCTTTAATTAATTTAATATTAATTTTAACCATTTATTTAATATTAATTATAATGACTATACAAATATAAATATATAATTATATATATATATTAATATTTACCAATACCTAACCTTCTAGTTAGATTTATTGTATTATAATTTATTATAAAATATAAAAGTTTCATACTTTTTAATAGCTTTAGTCTTAAATCTACTTAAACTACAACAAATGAAAATGAAAAATTTATAAATAAAAATGATTAAAATGAGAAATTATAATATTTGAATCATTATTTTATTTCGACAATACATATTTTATTAATTAATTAATTAACTCTAAATATATTCTAAATCAAGTTTTATCAAATGGATGTTAGGTCAACCTTTCTAAATGGTGAATTGGAAGAAGAAGTTTACATTGAACAACCAAATTTTTTCTACTCTCTGACAAGGAAGATTACGTCTGCAGATTAGAGAAGACACTATATGGTCTCAAAAAAGTTCCTAGAGCTTGGTATGCTTGTTATGATGGATATCTATATCAACAAGGATTCAAGAAAGGAAGCGTTGACGATAATCTCCATGTGAAAGTGGATCAAGGTAACCTAACAATTATCAAGGTATATGTGGCGACATAATCTTTGGAATCAATGATGATAGAATAAGTAAAAGCTTTGCCACAAAGATGCAAAGTGAGTTTGAAATGTCTCTACTTGGTGAGCTGACATACCTTTTAGGGCTTCAGATATCTCAGCAAGATAAAGGAATCTTTATATATCAAACCAAGTATATGAATGAAATTCTCAACAAATTCTAGATGAAAGATTGCAAGCCTTTCCTTACCCCAATGGTAACAGGTTGCAAGTTAAGTTTAGAAGATTCATCAAAGGATGTGGACCAGAGGTTGTATAGATCTATGAGTGGAAATATCCTATATGTGACAACTTATCAGTGAGATGTAATGCATGCAGTTGGACAAGTAGCAAGATTCAAAGCAGCACCAAAAGAATCTCATATTATTGTCTTCAAAAGAATTCCTTTATATCTTAAGGGCACAATAGAATATGGTTTATGGTATCCAAAAGGAAATGATCTAGTTATCCAAACTTATACAGATTCGGATTGGGTAGGAAGCGTTGATGATTGAAAGAGTACCAGTGGAGCAACATTTTATCAAGGTGGTTGCCTTGTTTCATGTTTAATTAAAAGAAATATTCTATCTCGTTATCCACAGTGGAAGCAAAATATATCACAACAAGTAGAATATATCACAACAACATCTTGTTGTACTCAAGTTCTCTGAATGAAGCAAACTTTGCAAGATCTTCAAGTCACGTTTGATTAGCCAATTTCCATCTTTTGCAATAAAACAAGTGCCATGAGTATCTACAAGAATCCTATGATGCAATCCAAAACAAAGTATATTATGATAAAATATCATTTTGTTAGAGGGTAGGTTGCCAAAAAGAATAGCAAGCTTGAATATGTTGGCACAAAGGAACAAATTGTTGACATCTTTACCAAATCATTACCTCCTGAAGCATTTGAGTATCTTCGCCAAAATCTTGGGATTCTCCCAAGTTCTCCTTAGACTCTTTTTCTTATATAAATAAGTAGAAAGGGAGAGTGGAGGTGTGTACAACTCCGTAGGATGACAGTTTACCATGGGGAGTTACCCTTTACCATTGATGAAAAAGGGGGAGATAAGGTAGTAGGAAGAAGTGCCATAATATCAGTGGGAGTACTTGTGTTTCCATCAATGCGAAAGGGGGAGATTCTTGATCGGTGGTTGTCATTGATGTCAATCCAAGAAGCACCAGGGGCTACCCCAATCTTGTATGGGCATTTTGACTTGAAAGATCATCCTATTCTTAGTCAAGGATATTCCACATGGATTCTACTCATCATGATGTTTCCATTGATATATGCCATGCTACATAGTTCTCCACATTTTGAGAGTTATTTTTGTTTGAAGTTAGAAATCCTAGTTAGTGAGCTAAAACCCCATGGGGTTGTGGCATGGCACTCATCATTGGTTGTTGTCATTGAATAGTAAATAATTAATAATTGTTTATGCTCCTAAAATCCCTTCAACATTCAGTTGTTGATGACCCTCTCAACTCAAGACATTTCTATAAATAGTGACCCTCATATCCTCCTCTAGCAAGTAATTTTCAATGAACTATCTTGTGAGAAGATCTCAGTAACTTTTTTGGCCGTCATGAGCTTCTAATGTAGGATCTGTTGTAGGGAGTTTAAGGTTTCCTTGAGGTCTGGTTAGAGCACAAAATTATGATCAAGTTTGAAGGTCTATTTTGAAGCAAGATTAGAGCCTTGGATTCTAGGATTTTGTTGCTTCAAAGAGGCACTTGTGGAATTTTTGTTATAACTCTTTTTCTACAAAGCTTCATACAAGGAAATTAAAACCCATTTGAGCTGAAAGCATGCTGAACCTTGTGACCAAATTTTAGATGTTGGTTCATTATATTTTCATATATATGATCTGAGGAAGTTATGGTTTTTGCAAGATCCCGAATTCCATGTCAAATTGGTGACATCGGGAAATTTGTCATAAATTTTTCTGTGATAATTGGGTTCAAATTCTGTAAATAGTGACAAAAATAGAATTGACTATAGTTTGTTAGGTATTGTTTATAGGGCCTAGCGTTGAAATAGTGACATGTGAAACTTTGTTCAAGTTCACTCCATTGAACTCGTCTATAATCGATCATCATGGGAGATTGGGCATAATTATTTCTTGAAGAATCCAATCTTAATCAGACCTATGTGGTTGGAAAGAGGACTGAGAAAACTGCCCTAGGACGAAATTTTAGACCTTGGAGATTTGAAATTACATAGATACAACAGATTCAATATCAAGCTCCTAGATGCATTCAAGGATCACTGCAGTAAGGACAACACACCAACAATCAAGGCTAAGTCTGCTAAAGCAAGGTATGTATGATAGGTGTTTTCATTTGAATTTTGAGTATCATCCCTCACATATGTTTTTGCAGGTCAACATAAGTATATTGTTTTGTATTTGTTTGGGTCTTGCTTGTTAATGTACGTACAAGAATGATGACACTTTAGAACAACTCAGGCACATAATAGAAGGACATGAAATGCTAAGGAACCGTTACTTAAATCAAGCAAAATAGTCAAGTGTCACGTCTTGTCAAAAAGCTAGTGTTGTAAAAGATTCATCATTGTAAATTCGTAAAAGAGTGATCATTGTAAATCTATAAAAGAGTCATCATTGTAAATTTTTAAAAGAGTCATCATTGTATATTTGTAAAAGAATCATCATTGAAAGATTCATTATTGTAAAAGAGTCATTTTTCCGATAGTCAATGAGGAATTGTTGGGAGGTATATGTGTCACAATTGGGATAATGTCTTGGTTGGGTTACAGGTCATGGTGTGAGTGGGTGTTCAGTCAAGTACAAGAAATTAATTATAAATGATATTGTATCATGGATCATTGTCCCTAGTATGGAAGTCCACACTCTTGTCTCACTTCTGATCATTATAGGGTGGTAGGGAGGTGCTAGGCAGGTGCATGAAGTCACCTACAGGTTGGATCCTATGAACATTTTAGGGTGGTAGGTTGGTCTAGGATGTTGGGGAATCCATTTAGTTGAATTGTTATGAAACCAGCTCACAAAAAGATAGAAATGAGAGATCCACGCCTTAGAATTCAGCCTCTTCGAGGGGGCAACCTCCTTTACATTACATAAATGAACAATTCTTCAATGAT
>APFE031546063.1:0-17688 GCA_000404065.3 Pinus taeda | reverse complement strand
GGTTTGTTAAGGAAAAACTCAAGATATGTCATAGAGTATGATATTTGTTGTAAAATTCTCATCATGTAAAAGGTATGATCATTCTTCTTTTGAAATTTGCTTTACATTACTGACATCGATATTTCTATGGTTTTGAATCTTAAATATTCTTGTTAGAGTGATTAATCATTAGATTGAATCTACCCTCACGATATTATTTTATCATTCTTGTGTAACCCTAACCATTAGGGTTCACTACAAAACCCTAGCCTCTTGTTGCTAATGGTCTATTAGTATTGATAATGAAACCCTACTTTACATAGTGTTGTTGATCCTATTCATTGATGTTTATGTTTTGGTACTATTATGATAGAAACCATAGCCCTTTATGGTTTGATGTTAAAGTCTAAGTTATGTATCAAAACCCTAGATATTTAGGGTTTGGTGAATTAGTGTTTATGAGAAAAACCCCTATAATATCTATAGCAAGTTCCTAGGAATAAAACCCTAGGTGTATATTCATCTCATCGAAACCCTAGCTTGGAGAAAATTGTTGTGTATCTAACCATGATGTATTAATGTTTGTGTCTTGAGTTTACCTAATATATATTAATGTTACATGTATCCTATATATGTATATAGGAGTATGCTAACCTAATTTTTGATAGTCATGTTTTAGTTTGTAAAATCTAGGGTATGTAAAACCCTAGTAGAGATTGATATTCTAGGATATGATGACATTATTTTCTAATATGACTTACTTTTGATAAAATATAGGGTTTTCAACAAACCCTAATAGAGTCTAACATGTAAATTCTGAAAATCATTGAAACCTTATATGCATTGTTATGTGATTGAATTGATATCTAAGGCTTTGTGTCTCGAAGATGGAATCTAGGGTTTGTAATAAATTATAGTAGAGTCTATCGTATATCTACGAAAGTAATATTGAGGCCCTAGATATAACAATATTGATATCTTGATGGATTTTCTTTAGGTATTGATGATGTAGTCTAGGGTTTGTAACAAAACCCTAACAAGAAGTTGAGTATGTGTCTCTCGTTGATTATGAACCTAACTAGCTATTTGATGTCTAAAGTTTGAATGTTTTAATGCTTCCATTATAATGATAACTTAAATTCATGCTTCTATATGTTTATATCTAGTTTTACTTTTCTTGCAGGTACATGATATTCAAAATGTTGAAGATGTCTAAAGATGAGCATGATGAAGCTATAAGAATGATGATGGTCGAGAAATCCTTGATTCCATGAGAAATAATAAAGCATTGAAAGGATGAAGTTTCTCTAATGTTATAAAAGAAGGAAGTTATTGATATCCCCAAGTTGAGAGGGAGATTGGATAGAATAAAGAGTACCTCTTCCCATTGGAGAGGGAGGTCATAGTGAATACCTTGAATAAATAATGAATTTACTGAAGATAGATTTAGAAAAGAAGAGTACTTAAACTATTTTGTGTTGTTGAAGAAGTGAAAGAAGAAGGAAAACTTTCGACAAGTTGTATTTGGAAAACTTATGAGTAACATCAGGATGATTGAGGACCCTGAAGGCTTGTGTTTAATTGCATATATATTTGAAATTTTATGACTAATTTGGGTTGTTTTTGTACATATGAATATCTCCACAAGAATATTGAACACTTTAAAAGCATGCTTAGACAAATGGATATATTTGGTTTAGTTTGGATCACAAATGAAAATGTAATGACAATATGCTTGGGACGACATTTGGCCAGCCAATTTGTTGATGTCTAGATCCTAAAGAGGGATCGTGGTGTTGGTCATGGAGCTTTGACCTTAGATATGCACGTAGATCCTTGGGTTGGTGGTAGACCTTAAAATCCTAAAGGTACCTAGACTTGGCTAAAGCTTGAGTCCCCTTAGTCCCATCTGGATAGAATATCGCGGTCAAGTGTCTAGTCCACAACACTGAATGTGCTAGAAATATTTGTAGTTCATATCATTTTGAAATACTCCATGTACTTATCATGTATGAAATTATATATACCTCCCTAGTTAAGAGGGGTGTTGAAAAAAGTAACTAGTATCAGTATTCATAATTGTACTTGTCAAAAGAAATTTTATTATTAAACAAAATGACCTATTAAACCATGGGTTTCATGCTTGGGTCATAATTTTATAGGTCAAAACCTCCATTGAAGGGTTCTACGTTTTGTATTGAGTCAACAAAGTCATTTTCATTTTTATCAGACCCTTCTTGGGCTTTTTGATAGTCTCTTCTAATTGCATTGAACCTTATAATGACTTAACCCTGACTCTTCTGATTGCATTGAGAGAAAAAGATAAACTAGGTATGTGGACAATTCACATGAGATATGTAGGTAGATTTATGGTAATAACCAAAATAATATATAATATATATATATATATTTTATAGTATTTTATTTTTAAGAATATAGATAATTCATGGTTAATTAATGGTTAATTACAGTCCAATCATGTTCAACCATAGTTAATCATAATCAACCATATCCCACAATGTTAACCAAATTTTATTTATAGGAAAACATACATATCGATGTTTGAACATGGTGAACATGGGAAACTTTAGTCAATTGTAGCCAAATATTGTCAAAAATTGTTAAACATAGTTATTTCATAATATATATATATATATATATATATATATCCAGCCTCCACTAAACTTATTCAGAGCCTAAAGCTGAGGGAGTTGAGGAGAATTGAGCCCATGACCTCCCAGTGGAAAGGCGCTTTAGTAATGGGACCTCAATCAATTGAGTTAACCCTCGAGGCTTATAGTTATTTATAATCAAAAGATAGTCAGAGGGTTTTTACAATAGTTACAGATGGTCAACCATAGTCTAGACAATAAAAAAAAACGTGCATGGATCTTTGAGTTTTATAAAGTGATTTAGGTTTTTAAATTTTAAACATAGTGTCTTCGCTTTAACTTTTAACTTTAGTGCGAAAGTCTTCGCTGAGTTCACGTGAAATGAATGTGTGAAATGGTTTATAATCTTAGCATTTATAATATTAATCCTAGGGTTTGTAATATCAATATTAGGGTTTATAACATTAATCTTAACATTTATGAAATTGATTTTTATAATGTTAGAGTTTTATTATATTAATATATTAATCTTAGGATTTATAATATGAATCTTATGGTTTATAATTTTATGATTTAATATTAATCACAAGGTAGATAATATTAATCTTAGGATTCATAATATTGGGTTTTATAATGCAACGGTTTTATAATATTAATATATTAATCTTAGAGTTTATAATATTGGGTTTTATAATGTTAGTGTTTATAAAATTTGGTTTAATATTAGGGTTTAATATTGTGACATTGGAATGGTATGAAAATATATCCAATGTCACATTATGACAAACATTATTTCAATGCAACGATCATTCTAATAATGATTACCACAAAGTTCCATTACATTGAAATTATTCAATGTTGCATTGCAACATTATGGAATTGACGTTTAATATTAGGGTTTAGTATTGAGTTTTAATATTAGGGTTTATAATATGAAGAATGCTATGAAAATCTATCCAATGTCATAGTGTGATAAACATTTCCATAATGCAAAAATCAATGTTAAAATCATTGTCACAATGTTGCATTACATAGCAATTTATTCAGTGTCTCATTGCAACATTTCAAAAGTGGGGTTTAATATTAAGGATTAAAATATTGGTTTTAATATGAGGGTTTAACACTGATCGTGGGGTTTATAATATTAATTCTAGGATTTATAATCGTAAGGTTTAATATATTAAACTTTGGCTTTGATATATTAATCTTAGGGTTTATGATATCAATCCTAGGGCTTGCAATATTAATCCTACAATTTATAATCCCAAGGTTTATAATATTAATATGAGGGGTTATAATATTTATTCTAGGGTTTATAATCCTAAAGTTTAAAATATTAATGTTATGGTTTATAATATTAGTCTTACAATTTAACATTAACTAGTTTATAGTATTAATCTTAGGGTTTATAATATTAATCCAAAAAATTATAATGTTAGGGCTTATTATATTAGTCTTAGGGTTTAATATTAATCTTTGGTTTTATAATAATAGTACTAGTGTTTACGATAATAATGCTACTATTTATAACATTAAATCTAAGGTTCATAATCACAAGGTTTGTAATATGAATTATAGAGTTTATAATATTAATCCTAAGGTTTATAATATGAGGGTTTAATATAACTCCTTGTGCTTCTAACATTAAAGTTTATAATAGTAATGTTAGGGCTTATAATATAAATCCTAAGGCTTATAATATTGATTCTATTGTTTATTATCCTAGGGTATATGATATTTTATCCTGGGCTTTAATATTAATCTAATATTAAGATTTATAATATTAATCATAGAGTTTATAATATCAATCTAGGGACTATAATCCTAGGGTTTTAAATATTAATCATAAAGTTTATAATATTAATATTTGAGTTTATAATACTACATATTAATCATAGGATTAAACCCTAAGATTATAAACCAAGGTTATAATCTTAGGTTTTAACACTAAGATTATAAATGAAAGGATTACATAACCCTCAATTTTATAATCCCAATATTTATTCCTTTTGTTTATAATCCTAGGGTTTAGCCTTGGAATTATATAAACCTAGGGTTATAATCTTAACGTTTATCCCCAGGATTATAAACCAAAGGATTAAATAACCCTAGGGATATAATTTTAGGGTTTAACGTTAGTATTACATAATCCTAGGATATATAATCAGAAGACTTAATCCTTTGGTTTATAATCCTAGGGTTAATCCTCAGATTAATCCTTTGGCTTATAATCCTAGCGTTTAATCCTCTAGTTTATAATATTAGGGCTTAAACCCTCATTCAATCATAGGATTTAAAGCTCTCGCTTATAATAGTATGACTTCTAATATTAATCCTCCAATTTAAAATCCTAGGTTATATAATATTAATCTTAGGGTTTATGATCCTCAGGTTCAACATATTAAGGTTAGGGTCTAACATATTCATCTTAGGGTTTAATATTTTGTAATATTAATCTATTAATATTAGGGTTTATATAATTAAAGTTATGATTTAATATATTAAACTAAGTGTTGATACTTTTATGGTTTATAATCATAGGATTTAATATATTAAAATTAGGGTTAAATATATTAATCTTGGGGTTTATAGCCTTAGGGTTTATAATATTAATTTTATTGTTTATATGGGGTTTATAGCCTTAGGGTTTATAACATTTGGCTTAATGTTAGGGTTTAAAATTGTGACCTTCGAATGATACATAAATCTATGCAACATCGTGTTGTGACAAACATTTCCTGAATGCAACAATCAATTTAAAATCATTATTGCAATGTTATATTACATTGCAATTTATCCAACATTGAATACGACATTATAAAATTGGAGTTTAATATTATGGTTTATAATATTAGGGTTATAATATTAGGTTTTATTTTTTTAATCATATGGTTTATAATCTAATGGTTTATAATATTAATCTGAGGTTTTAATACCAATCCTTGGGTTCATAATCCTAGGGTTTAATATATTAATCTTATGGTTTATCATCCTAAGGTTTAATATATTAACCTGAGGGTTTCATATATTAATCTTAGGGTTTATAATATTGAGTTTTATAATGTTAAGGTTTATAATATTTGTTTTAATATTAGGGTTTAATATTGCAATGTTGGAATGCTATGGAGATATATCTAACGTTTCAGTGTGACAATCAACATGACAATCAGTGTCACAATTTTACATTACATTTTTATTTATCGAATGTCACATTGTGACATTTCAAAAAATTTCTTTAATATTATGATTTATAATCTTGGGTTTAATATTAAGGTTTAATATTGATCCTAGGTTTATTATATTAACCATAGGATTTATAATATTAAGATTTATAATATTAATCCTAGGGTTTATATTATTATTATATTAAGATTAATTATTTTTTTATGTAAGCTTGGTAGATCTCCTCTTCTCTTAATATATCATATCAATGTTTTTGGTTTCAAAAAATTGTTGGTGGCCTTAACCTGCCCGTAGGAAACTAGGTCTGTTGGTGACCTGTCTGCATCAAATGCTGTCCAAAATTTAAACAAAGTGATTCTAATCATCCATGCTACATTCACTACTTTATCTTATATTTGCTTCATACTCGAAAAGTAAATGCTAACCATCATCAAACCAAAATTTAACTAACATGACCACTTCATTCATCTAAAGAATCCAGGGGGGTCGGGGCTTTCACTCTCAACCCCGGTACTTCAATTTGCATCATAGTATATAGATGTTGTTCGACTCTATTCAAGCAAAGATTGTTTTGGTACAACTACATTTGGACAGACTTTGTCTCCCTTTGGAGATCCTTAGACTTAGTTCTGTTGGTCTGTCCTCTTTTGGTTCTTCTCTTTCCTTGTAGGTGGTCATTGCTTTAGCCAAGATGTTTTTCATGACCCAATACTATTGGATGGTCTGCCAAAATAAAGTCTGGTAGCCTCAGGTGTTGCCTGGATCTTTGACTATTGCCTCCCATTCTTCTTTCTGAATATCTTCATTTTCGATATTAGCATTTAGTTCTCGTTCCCATTCAAAAATAACTGCTTTCACCTGAGCTGGGGTTCCTACATAGTAGGCGTTGATGAGATTCTGCATGCTTTCCTTTCCTATTTTCCTTCCTCTTTTCCTTGTAGATTTACTTGGAGATGGCTTCAGGCCTTTCATCTTTTTCTCTATCTTTCCCGGTCTTTTGTTCCCTTTACTTCCTTATTGGTTGCCTTCCTTCGCCATCTAAGTCTTCTCACTACTCCTTTCTTTATTGTCTAAATGACACACCTAGATCAGGGCCTGGTACGCAATGTTGTGTTTCAAGTGTTGTGCCGTCAGCGTCTTATACACCATGGTTTCTAAGCTACCTATAATAGACACCATAATTATGACATTATGAACCATAATGAAACTATCCACGGTGAGCACATAGTAATTTATGATCTGGGTTTTAGTCTTGCTTTTGACATAATTCCTTATATTCATGCTTTGATTCATGGCCTAAGAATTGGCCTCATTCCTTCCCAAATTCCCTGTTGGCATTATGGCACAGGTTTGGGGCCATGAGACAGGTGTTGTCCTTGATGGCAACTCTCTTTGGTAACAGATCTCAGTTCAGGCTTTTAGAATGAAGGAAAAGACATATACGCAGGTTCATCTAGACGAAGATGCGTATACACGTGGGTTATACGTTACAAAGGCGCGTATGCATATACATGCACTTTCACGCAAAGAAAAGTGCGTATATGTTGGATAACTTACCTTTGTCTGTGGTAGTTAGTCCTTGGTATTTGAACCTATGGTTTTGGACCATGGTACCTCGTCAGAAGTGTTGATCCCAAGTATTGGGTCCGTGGTATTAGTTTATTATGGTTTTGGACCGTGGTATTGTGGAAGGCCTAAGACTATAAAAGAGGAAGGATATCATGTGGTAAAGAATGATCTGAATTATTATTGAATATCTAATAAAGTGCTAGATCTGGAATACTGGTAATTGGGTTATGGTGCAAATCTGGATCTAAATGAAGGAGGAACCTTAGTGCAACGAGAAGGATAAGTTCTATTGATGGGTCATAATCTTTAAGCTTGAATGGTAGTATCTTTGTACGATTTTGGTCTATTATATGTGGCGCTTGCTTGATCTATAACACTGATAATCTGGGTTATCTAGTGTTTGAATATCTGAAAGAGCGAATTATCCTTTATAGATCTGTACGTAGGTTCAGTGAAGCAAAGGTGCGTATACACGCTGGTTTAGTGAATGAAAATAGCATATACGTAGGTTGTTGCAAACATAGATGCGTATGCACACATGTTGCAGGTTATTGAAATAGCGTATATATTTTGAGTTGTGATCTAGCTACTTCTGTTTATTGTTGTTGTGTTATGGGTTCAGATTTTGGTGTGTGGTCTCTGGTACTTTGTTTTGGGTACAGCTGTCAGAGAAGTATCTACTTGATTCAAATCTAATTGATGAAAAGGAGATTGGTTGATTCTTGATAATTGATTGATGTTCATGGATCGAGTCTGAAAATTTATGGAACGTTGTCACTGGAAGAAAGAGAAGGTTGTAGCCTTCTGTAGGCCAGCACCTACGTACTAGTATCTTGGCTAATGCAAGAGCTAAAGGGGGTTGTAGCTCCCTTCCAGGAGAAGCTGGAGAACGAGAGAGGGTTGTAGCTTTCTTCAGGTTGTAGCCTGCGTACTGGCAAAGGAATGTACTAGTACATTGTAAAAGAAGTTTCTAATTTAAATGAAGATAGAGATGAATTGCAGTAGGTGGTTTTCACCCACATTGGGTTTCCACCTTATATCTTGTGTTCTTGTGTGTGATTATCTTTCTACCCTATTTTTCTATTTCTGGTTACTAGTTATCTGATTCTGAAACACATATTAACAATCATCATCAAAAAGATAAAGTAAATTAAAAGTTTTCTTTGTATACGCGAATCTCCTTCTGCATAGTTGCATATATACGTGGGTTTAATTAACTGAAGTAGCGTATATCATTTATTTTTAAAAATGAATATTTGACTTGATAATATTAATTCAGCCCCCCCCCCCCCTCTCAGTATTTTTTCCAACACAATTTGTATCAGACCAGGGTCCTTCAGAAGAAGCTTGATGCCTTGAAGGAAGATCTTTCATCATGAGCAACTCAGAGAGGAGCATCATCAGGCCACCGATTTTGATGGGCAAACTTCGTATATTGGAAGGTAAGGTTACTGCCTATTTTCAATCTCTTTGGTACAGAATCTAGGGATATCATAGATACAGGGTTTCTTTTCCATCAGCAACTCTACAGATCCGGATGAGAGAAGAAATATGAAACAAATGCAAAGGCAGTAATAGTCTATTAGGATGTCTCTATCTCAATCAGAATTTGTCAAGTTATCAATATAAATCCGCAAAGAATATGGACAAGATTGTACTAAGCTATGAAGAGATGATCAGGTAAAACGAGCAAAACTTCAAACCTTAGAATTCAGTATGAAAATCTCAGAATGCATAATGATGCAAGTGTGGCTAACTATTCCTTCGTGTGGATGGATTGTTAATTGTTATGAAAAACTTGGGTGAAGAAATAAAAGAGGCTGTTGTGGTTGAAAAAGTTCTAAGATCTTTGTCCCCTAAGTTTGAATCTAAAGTTTCTGCAATAGAAGAAAAGGAGAATCTACAAAACCTTACAATGTCATAGCTTCACGGGATTCTAACTGCTTATGAAATGAGGAAAGGAGGACCATCAGACAAGAGAGAAGTGGCTTTCAAGGCTTGAAGCAAAGGAGACTACTATGAAGAGGAAGAAGAATCAAATTTTGTCAAAAACCTTCAACGGGGTACTGGAAGATTCAGAGGTAAGTTATGTTTCAAATGCTTTGCTTGTGGGAGAGTCGGTCACTATGGTGCCAAATGTCCTCATAAGGATAAAACTAACAAAGGGAAGGAACCTGTTAGATGGAACAAGAAACATAATGTAACTAAGAAAAGTTACTACACTCATGAAGATAGTGACGGTCTTTCAAATAATGATGAAGATGAATGAGGTAATAACTATAAACTTTTAATGGCCTTTGAAGATGATGATTACATGGATGCCGTAGATATGGATGGCTTTCATGAAGAGATTTCTAGACTCAAAACATCTTTAGAAGAAAAGGATGTGATCATTGATACTCTTCAATTCCAGCTTGATGAAAAAGAAAAATTTCTTGAGTAGTTAGAATGTGAAATTGTTGGCCTTAGAAAAGAAATTGAGAAAACAAAGGCTCTTAATCTTAAATTTGTTAAAAGATCTAAAACTCTAGATGAGATTATCAATGTACAGCATTCTCCACTAATCAAGACTGTTCTGGGGTATAATGGAGAAGCATCTCAAGAATCCACCTCAAAGAGTTATCTCGATGCAGCAAGGAGGAATGAGAAAAAGCCCAATGGATATCACCAGGTAAAACAGGGACGAATTACATCAAGAATAAACAAAGACTACCAGGTAAATCAAGGGCAATCCACCTTAAGGATGAACAAAAGCTACAACCAACCACAGGTAAAATCTTCTCAATTTTCCTCAAGAATGGATGACAATAGAAACTACAATCATTTGGCAGGTAGATTTGATAATGAAAGGAGTTTCTTCAATGGCCAATGTTTCTCTTGCCATAACTTTGGCCACAAAGTAGCTCAATGTGTTTCCTATAAGAAAATCATGACTAGAGAAGCTCAAAAACAAAGAAGTATGACTGGAATCACAAAAAGGACCTATAACAACCTTTCCACCCTTGAAAATGAAATTGAATGTTCTATTTGTAATAACTTCGTTCATGAAGATTCTGAATGCAGGAGCAGGTTTTGGAAGACAACTCAGAAGGAACAAACCTCAAGTGCCAGGACATGGAGAATGAAGGAACCGCAACCAGAAAGATGTGGGATAGCTTTATATGTAGAAGGATAAGAAAATCAATGGTACATTGACAGTGGATGTTCAAAGCATATGACAGGTGATAAATAAAAACTTGAATCATAAAGTGTTTTAGAAAAGGGAAAGAAAATTTCTTTTGGAAATGATACCCCTGCAATCATAAAAGGAAAAGCCACTACTCAATTGAAAGAAAAGGTCAAATTTGGAAATGTTTTGTATGTTGATGGCTTGAAGCATAATCTACTGAGTGTCAGTCATATGTGTGATCAAGGAACCGAGGTAATATTTCGATCAAATGGGTGTAGTGTTCGTGATCTTGATACAGGAGAAACAGTGATCAAAGGTAGAAGAACTCCAAATAATTTATACATATTTGAAGAAGGACATTAACAATTCTATTTGAGCAAGGATGATGAACACTGGTTATGGAACCAGAGGCTGGGGCATCTAAGCTTCTCAAAAATAAGGAAAGCATGCAAATACTAGGCAGTTCATGGTCTTCAGATATCAAAATTCCAGACAACACTATATGCAAATCCTGTCAGTTTGGTAAACAAACTAGAACTAACTTCCCTGAGAAGGAAGGATCAACTAGCAGGCCTCTTGAGCTAGTCCATACAGATGTATGTGGTCCATTTAGGACAAGGTCAGCTCGAGGAGAAGAATACTTTATATTATTCATAGACGACTTCACCAAGACGGTTTGGTTAGGACTTATGAAGCACAAAGACGAAGCATTCGACAAATTCAAATCTTTCAAAGCCTTGGCTGAAAATGAATCAGATCACAAAATTAAGTGCCTCAAGTCTGATAGAGGTGGGGATTTTACCTCAAATGAATTTTTCAACTTTTTTGAATAACATGGAATAAGAAGGGAATTCTCTACACCTAGGACTCAGCAAAATGGAGTGGTGGAAAGGATGAACAGAACCTTGCAACAAATGGCTCGTGCTATGCTTGATGAGTCTGGAACTCCCGCAACCTTCTGGGGTGAACTTGCATTTGCTGCAGTTGTTATTCTCAATAAAACAAATGTCTGAGTGAACAACACTCAAACTCCTCATGAGCTCTGGTATGGTGAGACTCCTTCAGTAAATCATTTCAAAATTTTTGGAAGCAAATGCTATATTAAGAATAATGATGAACAACTTGGCAAACTTGAACCTAGAGCAGATGAAATAATTCTCCTTGGTTATTCTCCCCACAACAAAGCATATAAGTGCTACAATAAAAGGCTTGGAAGAATTTTTGACAGCATTGATGTAGTGGTTGACGAAAAAGGATACATTCCTAGGCAAGTAAATTATGAAAATATAGAAGAGGATGAAGACTACCCTCAGAGTCAGACTGATAATGAAGAAGAACCTCAAGAGGCACCAGAGGAACAGATAAGGATAGAAGAGAAGACTCCATCCAGGTATGTTCAGAAGAATCATCCAGAATCTCAAATTTTGGGGCAAAAGGATGTAGGTATACAAACAGGAAGAACAATTGCAGAAGCCTCAAGCTATTTGGCTTTGCTTTCCTCCACTGAACCACAAAATGTAAAAGAGGCATGCAAAGATGAATGTTGGGTCAAGGCAATGGATGAAGAACTTGAGCAGATCGAAAAGAACAACACTTGGGAGTTGGTTCCTAGACCAAAAGATAAGAATGTCATAGGAACAAAATGGATCTTTAAGAACAAGTTGAATGAAAATGGGGAAGTTATTAGAAACAAGGCCAAACTTGTTTGTAAAGGGTATGCTCAACAAGAAGGAATAGACTTTGTAGAAACTTTTGCTCCCATTGCTAGACTTGAGGCCATCCGAATGTTCCTTACTCTCTCAAGATTTTAGAAGTTTAAAGTATTTCAAATGGACGTGAAATCAGCCTTTCTGAATGGAGACTTAGAAGAAGAAGTGTACATTGAGCAACCAGATGGTTTCATTCTTGGGAATGGTCCAAATCTTGTACGCAGACTAAAAAAGGCTCTCTATGGTCTTAAACAGGCTCTAAGGGCTTGGTACTATCGTTTGGACAAATATCTTCATCAACAAGGATTTTCAAAAGGATTAGCAGATAACAATCTTTATATAAAAATTGAAAATGACAAATTGCTAATACTTGTTGTGTATGTAGATGATATTATCTTTGGCAGCAATGAAGAAGCTATGAGTCAAAGCTTTTCCTTGGTGACGCAGAAAGAATTTGAAATGTCTTTGCTTGGAGAACTGACATACTTTCTTGGATTGCAAATCCAACGAAATGAAGGCGGTATCTTCTTGTCTCAAACTAAGTACCTCAAGCAGATTTGAAGAAGTATGGCAAGGAAGATTCAAAACCAGTATGTACCCCTATGGTTATAGGATGCAGCCTCAGTGCAAATGATGAATCAGCAGTAGTGCATCAACCAACCTATAGATCCACGATTGGAAGTCTACTTTATTTGACAGGTACCCGACCAGACATCATGCATGTAGTGGGAATAGTAGGAAGTCAAGAAAATCCTAAGGAAACTCATCTTCAGGCAGTGAAGATAATTTTCAAGTATCTTCAAGGAACTCAAAACTATGGATTATGGTATCCTAGAGATACAGATCTCACTCTTCATGCTTATACAAATGCAAATGGGGTTGGAAGCATGGATGACAGAAAGAGCACAAGTGGTGGTGCATTCTTTATGGGTTCCAGATTAGTATATTGGTTCAGCAAGAAATAGAGTTTGATTTCTTTATCTACAGCTGAAGCGGAATATGTGGCAGCTGCATCTTGTTGCACTCAACTCCTTTGGATGATGCAAACCTTCCAAGATTTTTAGATCACTTGTACACCACCTATCTCCATCTTATGTGATAATACAAGTGCAATCAGCATTTCAAAGAACCCAATTATGCATTCAAAGACCAAGAACATACCGATCAAGTATCACTTTCTCCGGGAACAAGTGTTGGAACAAAAGATCAAATTGGAGTATGTTCCTTCTAAGGAACAAGTTGGTGATATTCTCACCAAACCACTGCCCAGGGAAACTTTTGAATATCTCAAACAGAAGCTGGGAGTAGTTGATGCATCATCTTGCTGTTAAACTTGTCTGTTTCAGAGAAGAAGTGGTTTATGCGAGTTTTCTGAGGAGGATCCGCATACATACGTCGGTTTGTTCAGAGACAGTCACGTATATGGAGGTTTGATGGATATTTGTAGGGACAGGCTCTAGTTGAAGATATCCTGATATAGGCCATCCGACACAAGTTCAGGGGGAGCAGACAAATTTCTAATGATGCATTGTTGGCATTATCTTAGAAGCTTTTGGTTCTAGTTCATAGCTGTTGTTGGTCGAACAATTGCAGAGGGAGAACAGAAGGAAATCATGGTTGCTGATCTGAATGGTGATTGACAAATGCCGCTGCTATCAATTATTGGTGAATTTCATAAGTCCTGCTCTAGATATTTCATCTCTGTGTCATGTATCTCTTTTATGGTGTAAAGGTCATGTAACGACCTATTTTGGTTTCCCCACTATGCCTGGGATGAAAATGTAATGTATTTGATTGTCATATGTAAATTTATGGATCAGCCCCACTTGTTTGGGTGATGGATGTAAGTATTGAGTCTTTTGGTGATAGGAAGGTCTTTTATGTCAACGTTTTTCTTGAAGGACATGTTGTTGCAGATCTTTTCTACAGTCAAGGGGAGCATGGTCAGCATAGTAGGGAAGAAATTTCAGCATGTACTCAGGAGGAGCACAACCCTTTTCCCTTGATGACAAAGCGCGAGAATGACTTTGAGGATCTTGGGGTTGCCATCAAGTCCAAAGGGGGAGATTGTTGGCATTATGGCACAGGTTTGGGGCCATGACATAGTTGTTGTCCTTGATGGAAACTCTCTTTGGTAACAGATCTCAATTCAGGATTTTAGAATGAAGGAAAAGACATATACGTAGGTTCATCTAGACGAAGACGCGTATACACGTGGGTTATACGTTACAAAGGCACATATGTGTATACACGCACTTTCACAAAAAGAAAAGCACGTATATGTTGGAGAACTTACCTTTGGTCCGTGGTAGTTATTCCCTGGTATTTGAACCTATGGTTTTGGACCATGGTACCTCATCAGAAGTGTTGATCCCAAGTATTGGGTCCGTGGTATTGGTTTATTATGGTTTTGGACCGTGGTATTGTGGAAGGCCTAAGACTATAAAAGAGGAAGGAGATCATGTGGTAAAGAATGATCTGAATTATTATTGAATATCTGATAAAGTGTTAGATCTGGAATAATGGTAATTGGGTTATGGTGCAGATCTGGTTCTGAATGAAGGAGGAACCTTAGCGCAAAGAGAAGGATAAGTTCTATTGGTGGCTCATAATCTTTAAGCTTGAATGATAGTATCTTTGTATGATTTTGGTCTGATATATTTGGCGCTTTCTTGATCTATAACACTGATAATCTGGGTTATTTAGTGTTTGAATATCTGAAAGAGCAAATTATCCTTTATAGATCTGTACACAGGTTCAGTGAAGCAAAGTCGCGTATACACACTAGTTCAGTGAATGAAAATAGCGTATACGCAGGTTGTTCCAAACACAGATGCGTATGCACACATGTTGCAGGTTATTGAAATAGCGTATATATTTTGAGTTGTGATCTAGCTACTTCTGTTTATTGCTGCTGTGTTCTGGGTTGATATTTTGGTGTGTGGTTTCTGGTACTGTGTTTTGGGTACAGTTGTCAGAGAAGTATCTACTTGATTCATATCTAATTGATGAAAAGGAGATTGGTTGATTCTTGATAATTGATTGATGTTCATGGATCGAGTCTGAATTTATGAAACGTGGTCACTGGAAGAAAGAGAATGTTGTAGCCTTCTGTAGGCCAGCACCTACGTACTAGTATCTTGGCTAGTGCAAGAGCTAAAGGGTGTTGTAGCTCCCTTCCAAGAGAAGCTGCAAAATGAGAGAGGGTTGTAGCTCTCTACAGGTTGCAGCCTGCGTACTGGAAAGGAACTGCACCAGTACATTGTAAAAGAAGTTTCTAATTTAAAATAAGATAGAGACGAATTGCAGCAGGTGGTTTTCACCCACATTGGGTTTCCACCTTATATCTTGTGTTCTTGTATGTGATTTTCTTTCTGCTTTGTTTTTCTATTTCTGGTTACTGGCTATATGATTCTAAAACACAGATTAACAATCATCATCAAAAAGATAAAGTAAATTAAAAGTTTGCTTTGTATACGCGGATCTCCTTCTGCATAGTTACGTATATACGTGGGTTTAATTAACCGAAGTAGCGTATATCATTTGTTTTTAAAAAGGAATATTTGACTTGATAATACTAATTCCCCCCCCCCCCCCCTCTCAGTATTATTTCCAACATTCCCATCATTCTTCCCCATTTCAGGATGAGATTGCTATAGTGCAGTCTCTTTCATCCACTCCGTGCTCTCTTGACAGCTCTTTCCCCAGTAGACTCTCATGTTCCAGGTTGCTACCTTTGAACAGTTGAATTTCCCCCCTTCCTAGCTCCTGCAAGACCACCTTGTGCCTCTAGCATCCTATGCTACCAACCCTACCGACGGGTTTCGCAAAAGTCTTTCTCTCCTAGTTTTATCCACCCCGTGAGTGAGAAAATGCTTTGTCCATTCCCACCAGTTGACAATTCTATCGCATGGCTGCAAAAGTCCTACCCTTCGCTATTAAATCCCCTCGGTGAAAATTAGCCAAAGCCAAATTTGGGCTTTCTCCCATCCTCGGTCACAGGGCTAGTTACCCCCACTTCTACCAGCCCGTTCCAGGTCTTGCTTCAACACTGTACTGATGGATTACATCCAGACCAATAGGTTGAATATTGCGCCAAGGTCAGGTTTCACTCTAGCGCACATGCAATTATTTTTATTTCCTTCCCCTCCAATCCATATACCCTTCCTTAACTGCCAAAAGATATTCTTCCTACAAATGTCATTAAAACACCTCAGAATGATGCTACTGGTGGAATCAATTTGGACAAACAGTCTCCTTTTTTCCCATGACCTAGATACCTTAATTCGAGGTTCATATATCCCTTCACTCTCTCCCTAGATAGCTATGAGGTATATCCCACCCCAGGTTGACAAGTCATTAACCCAAGGAAACTAGAAAGCTTCATTTTTTGTTATCGACTGGGGAAACCATAATAATTAACCAGCAATCTTTAGCAGGACACATTATTGTTCCTCTTTTAGTCAAAATTTGCCTCCGGTTACAATTCATATTTTCCTTACTAACGCAGGGGAGGGATGGGAGTACATACTAGGTTTTACAGGTGAAGGCCAAATGATGATCGATGTCCCCCAACTCTCAGCACTTTCCAACTCCAACTACACATTCTACCTTCACTTTCTGCATGCAAATTCCCCTCGACCTTGCCACCTTTTCATTTAATTTTCTCTTCCACCCACCCGGCCTCACTTCCGAGAAGCCTGCCACTTTCTTTGCTCCGCTGGCCACCTCCTTCCCTTCTCATGTGGGTCTCGGGATGAGCACCCACTTACCTTCCAATTAATGCCCTTCAATATTGCCTTCTTACTTCCGATTGCTCTTGCTAGGAGTTGCTCAGTTCTCTGCATCCACTTGCCAGCTCCCATGCCAACTTTCCAAACTCGCTTCCCTCTACCCACCATGCCATATGTCTAGCCTCGCTTCCCTCTCCCCATCATGTCATCTATCCGGCCTATCTTCCCTTTGTCCTCCATTGCCCGTCACACCCCGTATCGGGGGTTCTCTCCATTTTCCTTGTCTATTCTTAGGATTTCCTCAAGACTACTCATTCCTTTCATTCGACTTAACTCGTCACCCCTTATATCAAGGTTATTGCGGGTTTGTCCACATCCCCAATTGGCTAATCTATTCGTTGCCTCGTTCCCTGATCTGCAAACAAGCGTCATAATAATATAGTCTATCCTTTGTATCAGATTTCCTATTTAATAAACCAATATTTTCATCCTCCAACTTTGGCTTATCTTCTCCCATCAGGTTCCTTTCTGGAGTTTTTTTACGACATCTGTTACCAGTCTTGAGTCTCCTTCCACCTTTAGTCTCTACAACATTTCTCTCCAGGGTATTTCTATCCCCCGCTTTAACGCATAGAGCTCTGCTTCATTGTTGCTCGCTATTCCACAATCCATGGAGTACCTAAAAATGGTATTACCTTGATGGTCTCGGAACATCCCTCCTGAGCCTGTAGCAC
>APFE031546060.1:229246-239393 GCA_000404065.3 Pinus taeda | reverse complement strand
TTGTTTACGCTGTTTCTTTCACATATGAATGAATATTTAGGAATTCTTAACTGCTCCTAGATCACCATTCATCCATTTCTCCTCTTTTTCAGTATGATGAAATGATTCTCCTTTGCCTTTCATCCCTAATTTCCATCATTCCATCCCTTCGACAGACTGTTAATTGTGTCATGTGTGGCTATCTCGCTCCTTAATCCTCTTGTGATCGAGAAGACGCTATAGCAAGCCTTAATCCACGACTCCATGCCCAATGGTTTGAAACTTATCACACCTTACCTTGCCTCTTTGCTTGAGATTTCTACCTTCCATCCAAACCCAAACAAACAAAAACCCCTGAGCCAAAAGCTAGCCTAAAATCATCAACAAAGTTGAATCATTAAAGAGAGAGCCCTCTCTGATTTCAGGTGGGCTAGAACCTGCAATCCAAAGATTGGTTTGTGGTTAACTCAGCCGTATCCCTATAAGGAGCCTAGGGACAACCTGAGTGATAACAGGCTCAAGGACTGCACTACATTCTTGGGTTTCGAATTGTTGCATCTACAGTAAATTCGAACTCCCTCTTCCTTTCTGCTATGATCTCTCCTACTCACGATATGTGCTCTGATACCAAGTGAAAAATCGATTACCTGATTCCTACTCAAACAAATTGATAATATTTCACCTACTTGTTAAATTACTTGAACAAGTTAATTGCAGTTTTCTATGACAAATACTGAAATAATAATGGAATTCACAGTCTGTATACAATTGAAACCATTTTTATAACTCACGCACTCTGTGATAAGAGAAAGGAACCTCGTGCAAACCTTTCCATTGAAATAGTATCGAGTGTCCACTAGAGATTTTAGGGAAACCCTGTAATCAATAAATTATAGGCAAAAGCGGAGGGGAAACAAATATGGCTTAAAGATGCAACCACCGATGGCACCCACTAAAACCCATCCTAGAATTTCTAAGAACAACCGAATAGTTAGACTCAAGAATTCACTGTATTCAATGGAGGGGGAAACCTAGAAACGTTGAAAAGAAACTTGGCATAAGGAGTCCTCTGGTCAGAAATAGAATCTTTGGAAAATCTCACGACCACTCGAGTTGTAGAGCTAAGTCTCAAAAAAAAAAGGGAAGAATGAGTCCACAAGTTTCCAAACCCGAGACAGTATCGCCAGGTCTATATTTTAGTCTCATCCAAATGTAAATAAAAGAGAGAATGCAGTGCATGAATTCCTCATTCAACACAATAAGTTAAAGAGCAAACCAATTTCATTCCTTAGCTATTAATATTAATGTTAACAAGCCTCACAAATGCATATGCAATTAACTATCTCACATAGACTTACAAATTCGATTTGTTGATTAAAAAAAACTTGTCTAAGAATGTTGTTCAGTTAACAACTAACTCCACATGCCACATCCAATTCACACAGATTGAGAATCAATTCCCACAAATTGATCTCATGGGTGTATTAATTTCTATCTCCATTAACTTCAATATCACACAGAGAACAAAACAACGTCCCTCTCTCCCACACCAAAAACTTCAAGAAAATGTTCCTCCTTCCCCAAAAACTAAAAGCAATTGTCCAAGAAATGAGTTCATCCATGTGAACCAATTTCCTCACTAACTACTCTTAACTAAATATCCAAAAAAAAATCGCAAACAAACTTTAACATGTTCTAGCCTTGGCATGTGATCAACCCATCACATTGCTAGGCTCTTGGTCTGACTTCAATAACTTGTCATTATTATGTGCACGACCTAATGCACCTGCATCAGACTCCCCAAGAAAGAAAAAAGTTATGATCTCCTACTCATAAGATATTCTATAGAATGACCTGCTTTTTGTCGTGTTGTTTCAACCATCCAAGTAGAATCCTCAATTGGACGGTCTTTCCACTTCACAAGATACTCCAAGTATTCTTTCCTTCTAGTCTTCTTGGCAACACATGTATCCAAAATCTCTTTAGCCTCTAACTCTTTTCCATAGGAATTTGTTTCAAACATTGTTGTTCCTTTCCTTCATCATGGTCAATATTCCCAGAAGTTCGATTTGCATCACCAACTGTGTAGGAATACAAATCTTCTTCATTAAAAATGGGTGAAATGTCAATGCCTGGAGATAAGTTTAGCTCATAAGCATTCACTGAAAACTTGTGGAGGATCTTACAAGGTCCTATCTTCTTCATTTTCAATTTGTTGTATTGCCCCCTTGGAAACCTCTCCTTTCTTAGGTGAGCTAGGACCATGTATCCCACTTCAAAGTTTACCTCTTTCCTGTGTAAATTTTCTTGTTTCTTGTAGTTGTAGCTTGTATCTTGTAATCTTTGTTTTACTTTCTCATGTAGATCACTCATGGGTGTTGTAAAATCATCTCCATCAACACTTCTATGCTCAAGTTTCCCCAAGTCTCTTAGCTCACAAATTCCCTTTGGATGCATGTCATATAAGATCTTAAATGGACTCTTTCTAGTGCTCCTATTTGGTGATTCATTATAGGAAAACTCATCCTGGGCTAGCACATGATCCCATTGCTTGGGTCGGTCACCTACTAAACTCCTCAACAAATTACCTAAACTCTTGTTCGCAACCTATGTTTTTCCATCAAAATATGGATGATAGGCTAAGCTAAAATTTAGCTTAGTGCCAAGTTTATTCCACAAGGTCCTCCTGAAATGTTCTATGAATCTTGTGTCCCTGTCAGAGATTATACTTTTTTTCAAACCATTCAACTAAAAAATCTCATCAAAAAACAAATTAGCCACATGGGTAGCATCACTAGTTTTGGAACACATAATGAAATGAGCCATCTTAGTAAATATGTCTACAACTACAAGGATTGAATCATTACCTAATTGAGTTCTCGGTAAACCTAGAACAAATTCCATACTCACTGAATACCAAGGTCTGTTGGGAATCGTTAAAGGCATGTATAGTCCATCATTCTAAATCCTCCCTTTCACATGCTAACATACCCTGCACTTATTCATGTACCTTTGTACAACTTCCTTTAGCTTAGGCCAAAAATAGAAGTGACTCAGCTGCCCAAGTGTTTTCTCAAAACCAAAGTGTCCATCCAACCCACCATTATGCTTTTCTTGGACCAATTTTTCCCTCATTGAGCAATTGGGAATACATAGCTGATTTTTCTTGAACAATAGTCCATCCTGCAACATAAACTCTTTCCATGGATTGTTTTCCCTATTGACTGGATTCTTACATGTTGAAAAAGTTTCTTTAGAATCAACATCAATGGCATATAAGTCCTTCAAATAATCAAAGCCTAAAATTTGTATTTGACTTTCCTTCATGATTAAACATATCCTACTCAAAGCATCGGCAACCTTATTTTCCTTCCCACTAATGTGCTTCAAAACAAAAGTGAAAGTTTGAAGGGACTCCACCCACTTTTCATGTTTATGATTAAACTTATCTTATTTCATAATGTATTGTAAGGCATAATTAGCTGAGTACAGAACAAACTCCTTAAGCATCAAGTAATGCCTCCAATGCTTCAAATCTTGAACCACTACATAAAATTCTTTGTTGTAGGAAGAGTATTTATGTTTTGACTCATTTAACTTCTCATTGAAATATGCAATGGGCTTATCTTCTTGGCTCAGTAAAACTCCAATGGTTGTCCCACTTGAAACACATCTTACTTGAAAGGGCTAAATGAAGTCTGACAACTTCAACACCGACTTCTCAGTGATATTCTTCTTCAATAGTTGATATTTTTTTTCCCTGTTGTTGTTGTCCAATAAAATGGTTGCTTATCCTTCTTAATGATGTCAATGATAGGTGCAAAAATGCCACTAAAATTCCTGATAAACTTCCTATAGAAGCTAGCTAAGCCATGAAAACTTCTCACCTCAAAAATGTCCTTAGCTGAGGGCCAATTTACAATTGCCTCTATCTTCTCTGGATCCATTTTCAAGCCATCCTTAGAAATTACAAAACCTAGGTATACAAGCTCACTCTTCATAAAAGAACACTTCTTCGAGTTAATAAATAACTTTTCTTATTGTAATGTTTCTAAAACATACTTTAAATGTCTCAAGTGCTCTTCTTTAGTTTGACTGAAACTTTAAATGTCATCCAAATAAACAATGACGAACTTACCAATGAACTCCTTCAAGAATTCTTTCATCGGATGCATAAAATTACTGGGTGCATTTGATAGGCCAAATGGCATGAACATCCACTCATACAAGCCTTCATTGGTCTTGAAATTTGTCTTCCACTCGTCTCCTTCTCTAATCCAAATTTTATAATTACCACTTTTTAGGTCAATCTTTGAGAAGTAAGTTTCCCCACACAAGCAGTCCACCATATCATCCATCAGTGGAAATGGAAACCGGTAACGAATGGTGATATTTTTCATTGCTCTAGACTCAATGCACATTCTCCATTCTCCACCCTTCTTTGGACTTAGTAATGTAGGTACAACACACAAACTCAAACTTTCTCTTATTATTCCTTTGTCCAACAGTTCTTGGACTTGCTTCCTCACTTCCTCATTCTCCTTGGGTGTCATTCGATATGCAAACTTGTTTGGAAGACTTAATCCTAGTATCAAGTCTATGTGATTATTGATGCTTCTTTTGGTTGGGAACTCACTCAGCAATTCATCAACTACAATATCATGAAACTCATGCAACAACTCTTGAACTTCAATAGGTAAATCTACAATTTCAGGGTGCAGAAGTGCTACCTTTGGCTTGCAAACCACTGCATAGTTTACCTCTTCTTCTTTCATCTGTTGTAGAAATTCCTTTCCACTAAGCAGCAGTGATTTTGGGCTAATTGTTTTAGTGGTACCTTACTCTCTCAATGCTACAAGAGTGTTCTTGATTTCATCCTTTTCTAACTTACAATAATTTCTCTCTCCATCATGTGTCACATTCCTATCAAACTACCATGGGTGACCCAAAATAACGTGACAAGCATCCATTGGCATTATGTCATAGAGCACCTTTTCCTTATACTTGCCTATATGAAACTCGACTTCTCTTTTCTCATGCACCAACAATTGGTGTCATTTTTTCAACCATGAGACCTTATAAGGTGTGGGATGCTTAATCTTCTTCATTCCAATTTGTCCACCATTTCTTGGGAGACTATATTTTATGTACTTCCATTGTCAATCACCAATTTGCAGCATTTTCCTTTCGCCTTACACATTGTCTTGAGTAGGGATTTCCTTTGAACTGGTTCAACAATCTAATTTGATGGTTTTAACAAGACTTTGTGCATCATCAACACCTCTCCAGTCTCTGGAACATTCTTTGCCTCAAGGATGTGTGCCTTTGCTGCTTCGGTTTGAGCTATCTATGCACCTCGATGTACCATATTGTCATTCTCAGGACATTCAAAATATTGGTGACCCAATTTTTTACATATGTAACACCGGTAGACAATCTCTTTGCCTCTTCCTCTACCTCTACCTCTATGGTTAGGTCTTCCTCCTGTACTTCCACCTTCTTTCTTTGACTTCCCTTGCTAATTTGAGATACCTTCATCATTCTTTTGCGGTGGAATATTTCCTCCTCTATTTGTCTGTCCTTTCCCTCTGGAAAAACCACGTTCTCTGCCAAAGCTTTGCTTCCTAGCTATCTTTTCTTATACTTTCAAGGTGCAGTGGTATGCTTCCTCTATTGTCCTTGGAGGAAGTATGTTGATTTCATCTTGGATATCCAGCCTCAAACCATTGATATACTTATTTGTCTTCTCCGAGGTATCTTCTACATAGCCTACTCTCAAGTTCACCTTGTAAAACTCTTTGGTGTGCTCCCTCACCGTCATTATATTTTTCTTAAGATTTTTCATTTGTCTGTAGAGATTTAGCTGGTAATCCTTTGGCAAGAACTTACTCTTCATCTTTTCCACCATTCTATCCCAGCTCTTGATCAATGGTTTGTCCTTCTTCCTTCTTTCAGCCCATACATTGTCCCACCATAATGCAGCATGACCTTTCAACCTTGTCACTGCAAACTTGAATCTCTTATCCTCGTACTCAAAATACTTTTCCATCTCACTGATCCAATCTATTAGATTTTCATCTTTCAAACTGCCATCGTAAATGGAGATTTAAGGCTTTGGCCTTGAACTTGAGACCAATACTTCTCTCAACAACCTAACCTTAACAGATTCTTCAATAAGTGTTTCTCCTTCTTCTTCGGGTTCTTCTTCGACCTCACTAACATATCCACCTTTAGGATCTCTTTGTCTCCCCAATTCCATGGCTTCTAACCGAACTTGCAGTCTCCTTATCTCTTCTCTAAGTTCTACATTACCTGTGGGTCCGCCTCCTTAACCTCGTGCCCTTCCAGCTTGCCTATTCATCTCTCTAAATTGTAGATAAAAACAGTGTTAAGGCTTTGATACCAAAAATTGATGGCATTCACAGGTTGTATACAATTGAAACCAATTTTAACACTCACGCACTATGTGGTAAGAGAAAGGAACCCCATGAAAACCTTGTCACTGAAACAATATTGGGTGTCAACTGAAGATTTTAGGGAAACCTTGTAATCAATAAATCATAGGCAAAAACATAGATGCAACAAATATGGCTTAGAGATGTGACCACTGATGAACACACTGAAACCCATCCTAGAATTTCTAAGAAAAACCGAATAGTTAGACTCAAGAATTCATTGTAGACAAAGGAGGGGGAACCTAGAAGCGCTGGAAAGAAACTTGGCATAAGGAGTCCTTTGGCCAGAAATAGAAGCTTTGGAAAATCTCATGACCACTCAATTTGTAGAGCTAAGTCTCAAAAAAATTGAAGGGAAGAATGAGTCCATGAGTTTCCAAACCCGAGACAGTATCGCTAGGTCTATATTTTAGTCTCATCCAAATGTAAAGAACAGAGAGAATGCAGTGTATGAATTCCTCATTCAACACAATAATTTAAAAACCAAATCAATTTCAATCTTTAGATATTAATATTACTGTTAACAAACCTCACAAATGCATATGCAATTAACTATCTCACACACACTTACAAATTTTATTTGTTGATTAAAGAAAAACTTGTATAAGAATGTTGTTCAGTTAACAACTAACCCCACATGCCACATCCAATTCACACAGATTGAGGATCAATTCCCACAGATTGATCTCATGGGATGTATTAATTTCTATCTCCATTAACTTCAGTCTCACACAGAGAACAAAACAAAATCCCTCTCTCCCACACCAAAAAATTCAAGGAAATGTTCCTCCTTCCCAAAAAACTAAAAGCAATTGTCCAAGAAATGATTTCATCCATGTGAACCAATTTCCTCACTAACTACTCTTAACTAAATATCCAAAAACTTTTCATAAATAAACTTTAACATGTTCTAGTCTTGGCATGTGATCAACCCATCACATTGTTAGGCTCTTTTTCTGACTTCAATAACTTATCATATTTATGTGCACAGCCTAATGCACCTGCATCAAATACATACACTATAGCCTACACAAAATAAAATATTGCAGAAACTAAATACTGCACCGGAGAGAAATAAACGCACACATCAACACAGTTGTTTTTGGACAATGTCCCTAGAAAAACCCAACTTGGGAAAGCCGGTGCAATAGCTGAGGGTTTTATCATTATGGAGTAGTAAATCTGAGTACAATTCCTTGGATTCCTAAACTGGCTATCCGATACAGAAAAATACTGGCAAAAAGTTAGTGAGAATAATCTCACATTCATCTAGGAGATCCAACTCTGATCAGGGGCTTGCTAACTGGCCCCACGCTGCCTTTGCGCAAATTCTACGTCAACCCTATGCAAATATGCATCACACTAGCTGGGATCTACATCAAACACTCTGCTGACCTCCTATTGTCTAGAAATTTGACCTCACAACCCTCTGATCTCACACCCCAGCTTCTGGCACTGAATCTCGACTATCCCAGCTGGAATTCGAGCTCCCTCTAAAGCTCTACGCTTCCTCTGTGTGGCACTTCACTGCCTAACTGAACTGCTCTCTGCCTTCTCTACCTTGCACTCCCCAGATCTAGAAAACTTCCTCCACTCTACTATCTCTACCCCTCTCTCACTACTTTGACTTTAATGAACCATTTCCAACAACTTATCGCTACTACTAAGGAAAACAATTCTCTAGAAAAATCGAACTGCTTAAGTGTCTTTCTCCAACCACATCGAACTCCTTCTTATAATCTCTCGTTGGAGCTCCAGCAGCCAGGATTAAAACATAATCGATGGCTAAGATTAACTTGGAGTTGATCCTCATCTTCTTCTAGAAGATTCACACATGATTTAATTATTACCCTTTAATTAACTAGATTTCCTAAGTTTATACTTAGGGAACCATTTAAAAAAGTTAATTATTTTAATTAAATCATCTCTAGGTTGAATTTCAATAAACGATTTATGGGTTTTGGAGAATTCATGTGTCTTAGCGTCTCTACACAGTTTCAAGGCTACATCACATCCAATGCTACAAAAATCAACAGGAGATAGCGAAAATGGTAAAAGGCATGCTAGATTTAAGTATTATTCAACATAGTAGAAGTCCATTTTTAGTTCCAATAGTGATGATGAGGAAAAAGGATAATTCTTGGAGGACATGTCTTGATTATAGAGATCCAAACAAAATCGCCAAATTCACCATTAAGGATAAATTCTCTATCCCAAATATTGATGAGTCATTAGATGGGCTTCATCGAGTGACTTATTTTACAAAGTGTTTAGTCAATTTAACGTCTTAAATTGCTCTACATAAATTATCAATCCGGGTATCGTAAACTGATGAAGTGTGGTGCACTATATGTGCTTAGTTAACCTCTTTCTTACTTCGTTGTTTTATAAAGTTATAATGTTCAACTCTTCCTAACTTTCTGCTTTCAACATATAGTACTATGTTAAGCACGATTAAGAATAAGTCCAAAAAGTAATCAAGCTCTAAGGTGACAAGTAAGAAAAACCACTTTTAAAGACCAGTTATAATGTTCAACTCTTCCTAACTCCCTGCTTCAACATATAGTACTATGTTAAACACGATTAAGAAGTAGTTAGAAATAAGTCTAGAAAGTAATCAAACTTTAAACTTGCAAGGAAAGAGCTTGAAAGAAATAACTTGAAATGAAACTGAAAGCAAAGAACTTGAAATGACTTGAAAGTAAATGACCACATTCTAATGGCATTAGTCTCTATTCATATTGCTGAAAATAAAAGAAAATAAGAAAATCACTTTTAAAACCAAAGATAATGGTTATCTCTCCCTAACTCCCTGCTTCAAACACATGTGCTGTGTAAAGCATGATTAGGAAGTAGCTCAAGTTGAATTAGAAAAGTGATTAAAAATGAGAAAAATCTACTTTAAAGACTAGTGATAACGTTTTGCTCTTTCTAACTCTCTACTTCTGCCATATGTACTATGCAAAGTATGATTAGAAAGTAGTGAAAGAATAGTCTAAAAAGCACTCAAAGCCAACTGCAAGTTAGTGGTATTCTGATCCTTAAAAGATAACAATTTATGATAAAAGATCATTCATGTGTTAGCAGAACTTTGAGAAATAAGACTAAAAATCAGCTATAAAAACAAAGTAAAAAGGGCAGCACTATGAATAAGACAACTGCAACTACCATTAGATATTAAAGCAAATACAACACACAATCCCGGGAGAAAATAAAATGCAATAATTCAAACTGTACAAGGCAGGGGCCCCCTTCTACCTATAAAATCAAAGCATACTTAAAATTGCATGAATGAAAATCTAATCTACCTTACATTCTACAAAGCAATATTTACAAAATGAAATCTAATCTACTTACATCCTAATGTGCTCCATGACATCTACTTCACATCTCCTTCCATATTGAGAACATCAAAGCTCTATTCAATTTCTTCAAAAGTGCAAAGTACAAAAACTTTCAAAAGCCATGAGACTAAAAAGCTAAAAAAAAAAGACTAAAGGAAAGACTAAAGAGAGACTAAAAAGAGACTCAAAAGAGACTCCATAAGCTAAGCTTAAGAACTAACTAATGAAGGAGAGAGACCTCCTATTTATACAAAAAGATGAGAGCCTTCTCATTAATGATAATCCATGAATCTCTCTCTCTACCTCTAGAGTCCTAATCAAAATAGGAACTGATAAGACACATGTCTTTTAGAGTTACAATACAATTAG